>ML785383.1:477934-513530 GCA_009831015.1 Picea engelmannii
AGAGCTACACCAATACACCACAATACACCATGCACAATATATGAGAAATAATCAATAGTTATTGTTCAAGGGAAGTAATGACTTCCAAAGGTAGCTACAGATTCCAAATGTAAAGGGAGGGATAAACCTCCAAGAGGAAGATAAAGTCCTCCAATATCAAGAGAGATTTGAACTCTCCATCCTTGCCCCTTCCTTCCACCCAAGATTATATGAGAGATAATAAAACTTTACATTAAATCATCACCATCAACCAATCATCACATAGAACCTGGTAATTCTTCTTGAGACTTCTTCAATTTATACAATTCTTCAATTCTTGGAGTACTCTGATCCTATAGATAATATTACTCAATGTATTCTCTTAAACTCCTCCAATTTTCACTCCTTGAATCCTCCCCAAAAAGAGGTTATAGAAAGAATGGTAGACTTTATTCAATTCTGGTCTATTCAAGAGAGTGAACTTGCACAGAATGCCCTGCGCTCAATAATTAACATACGATTCTAAAACTCACACAAAATAAACTAAAATCCATACTATTTCCAATGAAATTTGTCCCACTTCATTTGGATTCTCCATGAAAAAGTTATGACAGTTTTACTCGGAACACCTGTTTATTGACTAGCTTCAGGACTGGTCACAAACCCTATCTTCCATAGAGTGTATCTCCATAATTATAGTGAATCAAGAGCTGAAATTTTTACCAAATCTACCTTGATATGTCTTCTCACTACCATAGCAATTTCATAATCTGAATCATTCTAGAAAAAAAGTTAGAGAAAAAATGGTGAGATGACCTGAAAATAACATACCTTAGAACACATCACCAAAAGACTTCATCCTCCCTTGAAATCCGGCCTTCTTTTCTTCTTATTTCCTCTGAAATTGGACTTGTATCAAATGAATGTATAATAATATTTATTTATAACATTTATGTCACTTCCTTTTAACATTAGGGCCGACCTGACACTTTCTTATTTTGTAATTCTTTTCTTTAATTATCTTTAGGGCCTACATGTACTTCCTTCTTCAATTCACGTTGTCATATTCAAAAATTCATTTATCCTCAACCATGAGGATCCACGTGGCATGTCACATATCACCGGAAACAAAATGATGTATACTATCCATCCATGGGTGTTGTATCTGCATGTGCATTTTCCTTCATGTCCAAATACCTTCATCAATATTGCGGTCCAAAACCCATGACTAGGGTTGACATCAATGACAACAACCAATCTTCCAACAAAGAGGAAAGTTCAATCAGGGGGGGAAACCCCAGATGGAAAGATACATTTTCCATTGATGACAAAGGGGGAGAGATTTATAAAATGTAGAGGACAGAGGCATGGTTCCAGGGGGAGCATGAGTGATATGATTTTAGTATTGCATCAGAGTGTTGCCATCAATGCCAAAGGGGGAGATTGTTGATTAAGGTTAGTTGTCATTGATGTCAACCCTTGAAGAAAGACCGATAGCACAAAGGTTTGGGTAATGGACCCAATTTTGTTTGATGTAAATATGACTCATTATTTTCTTGTCATGGTTGATAATAAGTACATATGGATGAACTCCAAAGTGGTTCCCTTATGGTGAAATCCCTCACGGAAAGACGCTTTGCGGATTGAGTTATCCTAGAAGTATGGTTATAGAACCCATTATTATTTGTGGAATAATGAGATGAAGGTAAATTAATTTTTCAGTGAAGCTATCCTAGATTGATAGTTCTTTTCATTCCATTTACAGTGGTATATGGAATGTCACATAACTCCTGACGGTTAGAGAGTTATGGCCATGAGAAGTTGGAGAACCCAGGGTTGGGTAATGGACCAAAGTTTGTTTGATGGATAATGGTACGAGTTTTGATATATTTTTAGGTAGTAATATTCCATATGGATGGTACATGTCATTCCATTTCTAGTGGTATGTGGAACGTCACATAACTCCTCATGGTTTGAGCGTTATGGCCTTACGAAGTTGGAGGACCCTCTTATGTCATATAGAAGCCCCAAAAGGTCAAAGTAGTCAAAGTGGTTTAAGATATTTTACAAGGTAAATAATAAAGTGAAGTGATGAGTGTACTATAATTCAAATTGAATACAAAATAAATTATTTAAATAATAAATTTAATGGAGAAATTAGAAGTGGGTTAACCCTAAAATAAGAAAAGTGGGCAAAGTGAGCTAGAAGATGTTTTTAAGGAAGCTACTTGGAGAGTATAAATAAGAGGCAAGGCTATATCATTTAAGACACACTCAAGCATATTGAATACCTATAGGTTCATGAGGTAACCAAAGGATATATAAGCCTAAGTTCTGAGGGAAGGTGAAGAAAAGAAGGCCAAAATTCAAGGAAGGATAAATTCTTTTGATGATGCTTTCTAAAGTATGTTATTTATAGGTCATATCACCATTTTCACAATAATTTTTTTTCTAGAATGATTCAGACCGTGAAATTGCTATGAAATTGAGGAAACATATCCAAGTATCCATGTAAAACAATTCATCTTGTGGGTCATTGTATTTTTGGATTTACACTCCGTGGAAAATATGGTTTGTGGCTAGTCCTGAAACTAGTCAAAAACAGGTGTTTCGAGTAAAAACGTCATAACTTATTCATAACAGATACAAATTCAGTAAGACCAAATGTGTTGGTTGGAGTAAATTCTTTAGTATGATTTTTAATATATTCATATCGATTCAAAAAATATTCTGTGCGGGTCACGCTCTACACGACCGCTCTCTAGAATAATCCAGAATTCAGAAAGGTATGCCATTTTTACTATAACTCCTTTTATGAGAGGTTCCAAGTAGTGAAACCTGGAGTAATTTCACAAAACACAATGAAGAAAATTGTGTATTAGTTTCAGATATTTATTCATTACGGGTACAAAGTTATGATTATTTCAAGTTAGGGTTCTTGACTAATCCAAAACTAGTCATGTGAGACTAAAGAAAAGTTTGATGAAAATGCTAGTCTCTTGTTGTTTAAAGTTAAGGAAGGTTTGCAGGTATGTGATCATATACACCAGGTCTATTACAAAGTTACAAATCATATTTGGATTATGAAATTGATGAGGGCTTTTGGTTCAGGTACAAGTTGGGTACATGGTTGAGACAAGTAGTTGATGAGTTGGCACATACATGAGGTGTATAGTTGATGATGTTGGTACATATTTATGAGTCATAGTTGATGTGTACTTGACACATGATTGGTACATACTTGGTATATGGTTGGTTTCACTTGTTTATGGTATAGGTTGATTACATATTGTTTGGTACAAGTTGGTGCATGGTTGATGCACTTGTTTATGATACAGGTTGGTGCATGGTTGATTCACTTGTTTATGGTATAGGTTGATGACAGGATGAGGTACAGGTTGATGCATGTTTTAGGTTTATTGGTATAGTTTTACATCGGTATATCTCATAGTGATAGTGTGAAAATGGTTCCATCATTCTACTTCTACTTCAGGGTGGTTGGACGGGGCAATGACAGGTGGTTGTAGCCACCTTTCGGTTGTAGCTAGAGAACATAGGGGGTTGTATCCTCCTTATGGTTGTAGCTAGAGAATTGGGGAGTTGGAGCTTCCCTCAGGTTGTAGCCTGAGAAACTAGGGGGTTGGAGCATCCTTCCAGTTGTAGCTGGAAAAAAAAGGAAGTTGGTGCTTCCAATGAATGTAATTCTTCAAGCCATATAAGAAAAATCATTATGTGGTTTTCTCCCGATTTGGTTTTCCACGTAAAACACGGGTGTACTATGTATGCGTGTGATTGTTCATTTCTTATTGCTCATTATTGGATAATAATTCTACATTGATATAACACTTGGATTATTTGGAGAAAAAATATTATAATTACACTATTACTGATTCACCCCCCCTCTCAGTAATCCAACACCAACATGCAAAGCATGCTGAACTCAGGAAACCCATGTAAGGAGTTGAATTACCATTCAATTAGGGAGAAAAAGGGAGCTTATAGGGGTAAATCCACTCACCAAAACATGGTTGAACTTGAAAAATATTCAAAGGATGACAATAGGTAAGTTGGATCATCTAATTTTGATTTCACCTGTGCTAGGTTAGTGCATTTCTGTTGATCTACAATTTGTCTATTGAATTTTCAATTTTTATGGATTTTGGGCCTATAAAACTACATGTTGGGGGTCCTAATGAACCACATAAGTATTACAGAAATAATTGTGCTTACATGCATGAAAAAATATTCAAAAATTATGAAGTAGCATGAGATATTAAGATTAGGGGTGCACAATTACACAATCTTGCCAAATATGTGTGGATCTCCCACGTATTGGTGGTAATTTCATAGGTCATATATTTTGAGGTTGTGCACCATCATAAAATTACATGAATTTAAGTTGGATGGTCGCACAATGTTGACAAGTTTTCTTATTTGATGTTTAAAGGTTTTATTTCTTATAAGTGGTGAGAGAAGGAGCATGAGGTATTATGGTAGTTAGTTTCTAGTTATGTAGATGAGGCACATAATTTGTTTTGTTGATGCAAACTCCTAAATTTATTTTAGATCCCATAGATTCACACTAACCTTAGATTCTAGAACACATCATAGGGATGTGGAATATTGACAACTATTTTGATGTTGACGGGTAGTGTTTGGAGATACAAATATAAGACATCTATTTTATGGTTGGGTTATTGGTACAGGGAGAGGTAGTATACCCGAAGATGACTATTTAGGGGAAAGGGGCCTTAAATATTATGATGGACCAAGTCTAAAGGCCATGTACATAGAAGGTGGAGGGATAGTGCCCGAGTAAGAAGATTGAGTTGGTGGGTGGATGATGCATTTGTTGGATCATGTTGTCATTGATGCCAAAGGATTGATGTCAAAGGTCAAAGGATTGATGTCAAAGGAACAATGTAGTGTAATTCAAGGGAACTATCTCTAGTCATAGTCATATGATGTCATGCATAGATGAATATGGATCAATGAGTTGTCATTGATATATGATGCATAGTTGGATTGATGTCAATATGACTCATTATTGTCTTGTCATGGTTGATAGGGAGTACAAATGGATGAACTCCAAAGTGGTCCCCTTATGGTGAAATCTGTAACGGGAAATTGCAGTTGAGTTATCCAAGTAGTATGATTAGAGAAACCATGCTTAATTGTGGAATAATGAGATGAATATCAGTAAATTTGTCAGTGAAACTATCCTATATGGATAGTGCTTGTCATTCCATTTCCAGTGGTATGTGGAATGTTACATAACTCCTCACGGTTTGAGAGTTATGGCCTTATGAAGTTGGAGGACCCTCATATGATGACTAGAAGCCCCAAAAGGTCAAAGAAGTCAAAGTGATTACAAAGAAGAAATTATTTAAAAAATAAAGTGAAGTGATAAAGTAAAAAATGATTATTTAAATAATAAAGTAAATGGAGAACTTTCTATTTATGGAAAGTGGTTATAAGAAGGTTAACCCTAAAATGAGGAAAGTGGTTTAAGTGGTCAAGTGGCTATTGGATATATGGACCAGTGGAAAATTGGACAAAGTTGGACATAGGTGACTATGTGGAAAACGTGGCTATGTGGACAAAGTGGCCTAGAAGACACTTCTAAGGAAGCAACTTGGAGAGTATAAATAAGAGGCAAGGGTCTCTTGTAGAAAATATCTCTTGAGCATATATTGAAGATATATTCTGAGAGAGAGATTGACTAGAGGATCTCAGACACATCAAATTTTCCATAAGTCTGAGATCTTGACGAAGAAAGTTTCAGAAGTTTAGAAACCCTAGTTTCTGAAGGAGTACGTAAGAAAGAGTGGGCCAGAGAGCATACATATGTGGGTTGCAGTGATACAGAGTGAGTACACACGTGGGATGAAGGAGGATAGAGTGCATACAGTTGGAGCAAGTCATGAAGAATTGAGTGTGAGATGATGCCAAGTTCTTGAAGTCTGAAGCAAGTTCCAGATTTGCATTCTATGGGCTCAGATATGCCATGAAATTTTTGGTATGGTTACATAGTTGTCTTCATGGATTCTCTTGCTTATTTTATGGTGAATGCTTAAGGCATTCTTGGTATGGCTGTGGTGATATGGTTATGTTGATTTATTGATAGAGTGAGAAACACTCTTATGTTTCAGTATTGACATGGTTTCCATAGTATATTGGTTACTTATGTTTGAGTAACGTTCATATTGTATGGTTGAGGAGAATGAGTAAGTTGTTGGAGAGTTTGTATGTGTTGATATTGGTTATGGTACAGATTGGACAATGAAATACATAAGTGAATGTGACTAAAGGATGAAGAGGATTTGAGTTTTTCATGGAGAGAACACCCTAATTGTTCAGAAGGAGTACGTAGGTTGTAGTACAGACAGGCCACGTACATACGTGAGCTATACTACTGGTAGGGTGGATACATATGTGTGCTGCAATAATGACAGGTTGTGTACCTGTTGATAGATTGGTATCTATTGAGGATTGATTCTGTTATCACTCCAAGAAACTCTTTGAGGTTGTAGGTCAAAGATGCTTGGTAACTTAAAGTAAACTTGTTTTTGTGTTTTTGTGTGTGTGGATCAATGGGATAACTCAACTATAGTATGGCCTCCAGATTGTCAAAATGAATAATCAAATGAACCAATGCTCTCAAGGATCAATAATCAGATAATAGCTTTAAAAATGGGTGAATAAATCTATACTTATTAACCAAAAACACAGATGTGATGGGTCAAATAATATAGTTAACAATACTATTAAGTCAAACCTATGAACTGACTAATGAGATGAAAGTCATTTAGAAGTTAAAACAAGCTTGAAATAAAGTATAGAAGAAAGGATGGAAATCTTATATCAATAGAGAGAGAAAATTGTGATCTATATTATCATCAGAAAAGTCTGTTACAAATAGTATAGTTCCTGTATCCAAAATTGAACCCTACTTCTATCAAATGATAGGTATTTATATCTTTTAAAATAGATCTCAGATCCTTAAAACATGGATTTGGATTTCTAAATATGGAAAACAGAGTACAAAAATTAATACAATAAAATAACCTAATATTTAACCAAATAGATTTAATTTGATTATTACAAGTCGAATTTGACAACTAAAGCATTATTTGGCAGTCTGTAGGTGAAAATCACAGATTCATAAATCTATTTTTGATGACTGGGAGATTTTCTGTCAAGATTTATTGTGCCATTTGGTGTTATTTCCTCACCACATGTCTTTAAAACTTCATGAGAAATAAATTCTAGCTTCTCCTAATTATTATCCATCATTTCACACCTTTCCCATGTGTTCAGGAATTAAAAAATCGTGATCTAGGAAGAAAGAAGACATTTCTAGACTCTTATGCGCTTTCACTAGCTCTTTTGTCCTGAATCCGACCCTTTAGCTGGTGAAAAGGAAAGCTTTCAATAGCTAACTAGCAGATTTCAAAACCAATGAGCTGGTGAAAGCGCATTTTTTTTAATGAAAACTGCCTTAGGAAAAATCGAATTTCTAAGCCGTGGAGAGTCCGTTTTACATGCTTGAATATTCTATTAACATATAGAAATCCTAATATTTCCAATGGTAGTTTCCAATCTGTTTTTAGAGCTTGGGAAGGTAGTCAAAAGTCCTCCACAAGATGAGGCATCATTTTTCAAACAAATTTCAGAATGAATTATTTGATCACTAACATCTGGCTCCAACTGGGATGGAGACCTCCCTGTGAGGTTTCCAAGAACCTGGAAAATCTTGTTCCTTTAGTATTGGGCATGGAGTCATTTAGCTTTTACAATTTATCATTTGAAAACTTGTAGCAAACCTGTAACCTACCTATAACCTGCTTGTTTATTCATTAAATCAATCAACTGAAAATAATCAAGTTGCTCATTTTCCTCAGAGATCTCAATCTGAGAAGAAATCATGATGAACTGTTGATCTGGTCTTTTCAACTCATCACCTTCCTCACACGTGACTGTTGTCTTAAACCAGATCTGACCTATTCTTGGTAAACTAGTGGTTGATGTAATGGCAGCCTCATCTGTTATTAGCTCTAGGGAACATACTGTAGCTTTCTTTCCATCGTATGACTTTGCAAAAATATCTACTATTGCTTGGTGATAACCCTCCTGCAATTTTTTAACAAAGGTTATACATCTAGCATCTGAGAAATGCTTATAGACCTCTAGATGAGACTGCAAAAAGATAAGTTGTCTAATTCTTTCCGTAGAGGTGGTCCTCCTCGTTTCCTTTCCATCTGCAAATAATCACCATATAATTTTCACACGGTTGACACAATATTCTTTTCCAACTGAGAAAACGTTGGTGATGGTGAAAACAATTATGTGTAATCAATGATAGAGTAAACCCCAAAATAGAACATTTTTTTAAAAAACCGTGAATTTTGAAAATGGAATGATGGTTGTGATTTGTTCTCGACACACATCTAGTACTTGGTGATCTGAATGGAATGATGATCAAACACTCGTCATCTCTTCAAAATATCTTCCATATGCACACGAAATACATGATCATATTTATCATGATATTCCACTAGAACATGATGTAAACGTGTATCTGCCCTTTGGTCTCCATAAATGTTGCCATCATGATTGTATGACATGTGTACACCATGCCACTTTCGGTTCCTTTTAAAGACGCTGGAGAAAAACCCATATGAACACTTTCATTGGCTCGCTTTCTCTTAGGGACATTGTTTAGATGTTGAAACCTTAAACTTTCATCAGCTAACTTCATCTTCAAAACAAAGATTAGCCGTTGAAAAGATTTTCTTTGATTTTTGGAAATACCTTTTAACAATCGATTTATTATAGGAATAAACAAGTTATATCCTATAATTTGACATTCAAATTTCTAAAAAATGTATGGAACTCTATTTATGACCATGTTATCTCCAAAAAATTTGGCTTTTTCACCTAATCTTCTGCTAAACTGAAAGTTGTCTGTAATTTTCCGTATCAATCAACAATGAATTCACAATTGAAATTCTCAAATGGAAGCCTATTTAGAGATCTCTTGGTCATCAGTTCCAAGGCACACAATGAATAGTAATGTGTGCCAGATCTTTTTTGTCTTTCGTTCCAGTTTTCAACAGGGTAAGTGAAAGCAAGTTACTAATGACTTGGGTACTAGCAAACACTTCCCAAAAATTTTCCATTTGAAGTTTCCATAAATAGATGATCCCAACAATAAGCATGCCTTTGACAGAAAAATTTCTATCATATCATCAATCATCTCTGGATTGCTTTCCCAGGGCAGAAGTAATCTCCCAAAATGCAAATGTTAATGAATTCACAATTGAACATTCTTTTGTGTTCCGATATTTACTAAATATCTGTAGTAAATTCTTTTGTCCACAAGATTTTTTCCTACACGCCATATGAATTCACAGAGGGTTTATTGAATGGTGAATAACTCAACACTCACAGCTTGGAAGAAATAACTTCAATCTCCATAATATTCAGATATGGGAATCGATCTCTATATGATCTCTTAGCATAGGAATTTAATGAAAATTCCTCTTGGCATGTCGCTTGAAATGCACTATGTATTTGAAAAAACACTAAACTCCTGCGTGTTGCCTTTGAAACCGGTAGCTTTCAACTTGTTTTTTGAGCCACCTACATATTTACAAGACCAAATTTGCTACACATACATTCTCTGCCTGCAGCCTGCTTATTTATTTCTGAAATCAACAATTGAACATGATCTACTAGCTCATATGATGAGCTTATTCACTACCTACTCCTACTCTAACCATTGTACTGATGCTCAATGATGTAAACTCTTGCTTCCAATGAAGCCATATCAGATACTGATTTACTGAACATGTTCTTGATATTGACCCGACAAATAATTGAATGCATAGCCAATAGAAAAGTAGTTTGAACTGATGACAAAGACAATTTTCATCTGACCAAAATAATTTAACATACATGTTGTTCATAGATTCTAAATAGTTTGTGATAGGTTCATTAAAACCATAAAAGAATACCTCTTTGAACTATTGATCTAACTGACTGTATTGTAGTTTCCAATTGCTTTCACTGATCTTAATGTTGAAAGTGGACTGCTCAACCTTTGTCAAAGAAAAATGCAAGTTGAATTGTTGAACCTTTCTGCTCCTCTTCACCATATCTCTATAGTCTGATTTCATCATGATGATATGCTGACTTATCACAACTAACAATTTATTCTTCAACAATAATATCTTTACATGATATATCAAAAATAAAAAGATCTTCTTTAGACTTCTGAAAAACAGATTGGTAACAAGCATCAATTACAGCATACACACATTTTTTATCATCTGTCTTCTGAAAAATGGAATTAGATAAAGTTCTAGTAGACAATAAGCTTTCAGAAATCTCAACATCTCCTTCCTTATCATAATTTGAAATAACATATTCATAAGAAGAAGAATGTCTCTAATGCTCTAGTTGGAGATAAGACAGTCTCTGAAAATCTTGTTGCTCAAGGTTACTGCAAATTCCCATGATCTGCAAATCTGGAAACTATGTGTCATCTACATGTGTAGCTAAAGAATCTAATTCTTTAGATTCATGAAAATCAGAAATAGAGGTAATAGGAAAACCCTCATCTTCTTCATCAGTCTTTCCTAATTCATGTTTACGAGGAGACATATCACAGTGAAGATCATTTGAAATATGATGTAAGTTTTGAGAAAAAGATTCTTCCCTATTAACATCTTCAACTCTTTTGTGCAATTCATATCCTACACAACAATTATCAAATAAAAACTTATCTGGAAAGAACGTTTTGCAATGCTCATTAAATAATCTGTGAAAATACTTCAATGATGAAATACTGGAACGAGGTAAAGAGAAATCCCACTGACGTGCATCACCATACAATGAATTCATGAACATCTTCATGTTGTAGGTCTAATAAATCCACGCAATCATGGAATTCGAGGAGGTTTTCTGCAGGATTGTCTTCTTTGTTCTCTTTGAAGATAGGTAGAAAATCTCCCCATTCTGACATATCAGGTACTGGATGTGGGAAACCAGGAACTGAAGAAAAGTTAAGAGGTGAAAACCTCCGAGCCAAAAGCGCAGCAAATGCTTTTGACATTTGATTATTGTGGAGCCACCACTGAATCTGTCTTTCATGGAGTCCCCAAATAGATGATTACAACCAATATAATGTCCAGGCTTTGTCTATCATCAAAGTTGGATCTATGTCATCTCCCAAGGAAGTTGAGCTTCAATCTCCTCTCCCCGGTAACAACGCCGATTTGTTATCACTCCAAGAAACTCTTTGAGGTTGTAGGTGAAAGATGCTTGGTAACTTAAAGTAAACTTGTTTTTGTGTTTTTGTGTGTGTGGATCAATGGGATAACTCAACTATAGTATGGACTCCAGACAGTCAAAATGAATAATCAAATGAACCAATGCTCTCAAGGATCAATAATCAGATAATAGCTTTAAAAATGGGTGAAGAAATCTATACTTATTAACCAAAACCACAGATGTGATGGGTCAAATAATATAGTGAAGAATACTATTAAGTCAAACCTATGAACTGACTAATGAGATGACAGTCATTTAGCAGTTAAAACAAGATTGAAATAAAGTATAGAAGAAAGGATGGAAATCTGATATCAATAGAGAAAGAAAATTGTGATATGTATTATCATATGAAAAGTCTGTTACAAATAGTATAGTTCATGTATCCAAAATCAAACCCTGCTTCTATCAAATGATAGGTATTTATATATTTTACAATAGATCTCAGATCCTATAAACATGGATCTGGATTTCTATTTATGGAAAACAGAGTAAAAAAATTAATACAATAAAATAACCTAATATTTAACCAAATGGATTTAATCTGATCATTATAAGTCGAATTTGACAACTAAAGCATTATTTGGTAGTCTGTAGGTGAAAATCACAGATTTAGAAATCTATTTTTGATGACTGGGAGATTTTCTGTCAAGATTTATTGTGCCATTTGGTGTTATTTCCTCACCACATGTCTTTAAAACTTCATGAGAAAGATATTCTAGCTTCTCCTAATTATTATCCATCATTTGACACCTTTCCCACGTGTTCAGGAATTAAAAAAATCGTGATCTGGGTAGAAAGAAGATGTTTCTAGACTCTTCTACGCTTTCACCAACTCTTTTGTCCTGAATCTAACCCTTTAGCTGGTGAAAGGGAAAGCTTTCAACAACTAACTAACATATTTCAAAACCAATGAGCCAGTGAAAGAGAAAATGTTTTAATGAAAACTGCCTTGGGAAAAATCAAATTTTTGAGCCGTGGAGAGTCTGTTTTACATGCTTGAATAGTCGATTGACATCTAGAAATCCTAATATTTCCGTTGGTACTTTCAGATCTGTTTTTAGAGCTTGGAAAGGAAATCAAAATTCCTCCACAAGACGAGGCATCATTTTTCAAACAAATTTCAGAATGAATTATTTGATCGCTAATAGATTCCTCTTCTTAGTTGGTGCTGATTTGTGTAAGTTGAGTCTTGCATTATAGAGATGGTGCTCTTGTGGAGTTGTAACTCTATTCAGTTGTTGTTGATAACCCAAGGATTGCAGTCCGCAATAAAAAGGAAATTGTACATACATCTTGTGTTCTTTGTGGTGATGAATTATTGATGATATATGTTGTTGTTACATGTTGTTGATATATGTTAACATTTAACTAGTTATAAATGACAGTAGCTAAGTGATGAATAATTGGTTATTGCTAACTAAGGAGTTTTGTGAAGGGAAGTTTGAAAAATAGCCCTACACTAATTCACCCTCCCTCTTAGTGTGTTCGGTGTGTCCAAAAACATTATGTTTTGTATTTTAAGGATGGATGGGGGGGTCTCTTGTGACTCATTGAGTAGCGGGATAATTTCTAACACTTAATGGAGAGATTCATGGATGGACATATTTTTTACTATTCCGCTCACCCAAGACAATGTTAGTGACAAGGAAATATCTGTTTCTCTTTCATGAGTCTAATTAGCTCCTTTTTGAGATGGTTTTGTTGATTCACTTAAATGTGGAGATGAGGGTAGGTGGATCTAAGATCCAAGGTTGATATGATGGGGGGATTTGAGGTCTTGCCTTGGTGGAGGTGAGGTAGGTTGGGACTTTGTGGGAAAATTTTTTGGGATGTTGTAGCAACTAACTATTATTGTCCAAGAGTGCCCTTACAAGGGTATGTAATTTACCAAATATATCGACTTAACACTCTTACCCATGGATACTTGGAGTGATTTTGGTGAGTTCATTTTTTTTATTTTTTGATATTTCAAATGTTTTTTTATTTTTGCATGACATCGATACCAATAATTTGACATTGTCACCTACTACATTTTGAAGAATATATTGTAAGAATCATTTACAAGGTCTCCCATCATGAGGGGCCACACATAAATTATTATTTTTTGGCTCTATAATAGGCCTTCATAGTGAGGGAATGTTTTGTTTTGCTCTATAATAGGTTTTCATGGCAAGGGAATCTAAAAGTTTTAGGTCCTCTATTTCAAATGAAGGCACCAGATCTTATTAAGCATAACATCAATGTTGGATTGTGGGCATAGCCATCAATATCCATCACTTGGTTTATAATTTTTAAAGGCTTTGGAGAAATTCCAATGCCAATCCATGACTAGGCCAAAGGGTCTCGCAAGCCAATCTCAAAGGGAAGATTTTTTGGATTAATTATTGTAAACTTATCTAGGATCCACTGTGATGTAGAAGTGAGCTTAAATTCATCTTTCAAAACATACCAATGCCTCTAGTCTTTGGCTTGGTTGTTAAATAAATCAATTATTTTTTTGGACATCTTTTTTGAACAAGTGTTTGCCAAGGCAAAATTGCACCATTTGTTGGATAGATTCTCATACCATAGTAAATGTAGAAGGAACCGTTGGCTGATGTAAAGATTGGACTTTTATTGATAGCATATGCAAATATTAGAAGATCTCGTTCCCTCCTTGATTAATACAATCTTGTTTCAAATTCAAATAATGAAGATAAATAGATTATTAACTTTTCCTAAAATAGATCATTTTACCTTAGATATATTTTATAACTTTTTATCTTTTCTTGCATACATGTATATTTTTAGCTAAGTTGCATGAAACACGCATACAAATATGAGTTTCAAAAATGCATCTTTCAATTTATTTTTTTCTCCTTTCTCTCTCTCTTTTGGTTTTGAGAAAATGATAGTGTTTATGTGTAGTTACAAATATTAGACTTTGACAAATCATGTATTCTAATGTTCATAGACAAGGAAATAATTATTTATTTCATATAAAAAAATACAATACTCATTAGTGATTGATCAACTATAATATACATTGCGTTAATTTATTAGAATTTATGTGATAAAGAGGAAAATGATTACATTGAGTATAGTACCAAAATTTTCCTTTATAAAGTATGTAGTACAATGAAGCTTCCGATGTAAAGGTCACTAAGTGTCAATATCATCAAGTTATAAGCTCCAAGGAATACATTTCCATTGAGTCTTTGGGGTTTACCAACAACTATTGTAGCTGGTGGTTATTATTATCCTCCATATGGAAATCCAAGGAAGAGGGGGGAATTTGTTGGGAATTGACAAGGTACTGATGTCCTTGTTATGAATGCTTAATAGATGAGAGGATGATGGAAATGTATTTCTCTAAAAAAATTATCATCAATTTGTACATCATCATATACAAGTGTTCTTAGGTGCATGAGAGGAATTGGAATCTCCTTGTGGGGTTGAACCTGAAGAATCCTCTACTTAAAATGAAGAAGAACCTTCACCCAAATCAAAATTGGGTAAAGTAGTGTTCAATTCAAGATTCTTATGATCCACAATCTAATCCTTCGAAGGCCCTAAATGATACTCTTGTTACCTTATGGAGATAAAGTGGAGATTCAAATGTGTGTACATGAGAGCTTTAGTTTTCTTTGAACCCAACCTATCAAGTTTTATTGATAAGATAATTCCATAGCCCCTTGTGACATGATATATTTAGTTTTCTTTGTATCCAACTGATCAAGTTTTATTGAGCAGATAATGCCATAGCCCCTTGTGAAGTAGCACAAAAGATTAGGGACGACAACTCTTTTGGCCCTGCTCTATGAATGATTCACCACTCCAAGGTGCCAAATTATTTTTATCATTAAAGGATGTAAAGTAGAAAAGGTTCCCTAATTTGTAAGAAAAGTGTTATTTCTTTGAATAACTTTCATTAGAGGAATTTTGAGGTTAAAAATGGGTTTCAAAACAAAAAATATGCCAACAATATTGGTTCCATGTAAGCTTTCCTATTGGCATGAAATGGTACACACCATGAATGGTCCCATGGGGTACAATACACTACACAATTAATTTAGGTTTAGTTAGACTAAGTAAGGGTAGTCTAGGTTAGGGTGAGTGATGCAGGAACATCGCTTTCAAAGTCAAAGACGCAAGTGTGGAGGTAGGGATATGACATCTCAACATGGCAAAATTTCAAATCAACTTTTAACTCATAAGTAAATTGAGTTTTTGAGATATTTTGGAAACAACGTTCTTTAATATATCTTGTTTGTAAAAGTATTATACAACTGTAAGGAGTTGTAGATATAGAGTGTTGGATCTTATCTGGCAATAACAGATAGTTATTGTAATAGGAGAAGGTCGGTAACCGCTAAGACCTGATAGGATAGGTTGCAGACAGGACGGAGAGAGCTTATGGAGCCAGTCCTTAGATAGTTTGTTCTTGTATTGTAATAGATAGGGATATAGAGATCAATAGAGACAAAATAGAGTAAAAGAAAGAAACAGTGAAGAACTTCAATATTATGTAATTTTCTTTTGAACGAATAATGTTTTTTCCAAATTCTTCAGACTGTGTTCATTTGATGTGTGATTGAATGAATGTTACATTCTCTATGTGTGATTTAGTTCATTTAGTTCATGTATGATTGTTAAGAGTTGATCATATGAGTTTGTGACGAAACTAGATAAGTTTCAATTGTTTCTCTTCTGAAACTCGTATGTAAGGTGTGCATCTCATACGCAAGGAGTGCATCAACAATCTCAGATTGAATCAGAGAAGTTCATAGAGAACAAAGGGAACTTATACTAGGTGCAAGGAGTGCACAACATCAAGGAGAGGCCAAGTGTAAAAAAACTAGAACAAAGGAACACAAGGAGTGCACGAAGAATTTATTTTCAATAAATCCTTTGAACTAAGTTATCGAAATCCAAGGAGTGAAAGGAGTGCATGGGAAATAAAAATATTCAAAGAGACCAAGCTCATAATAGATATAACTTTTCAGAAGTGCAGACAAAGTCCAAGAGACAGACTCATAGGAGGAGCAAAGGTCGAGGCCTTTGAACACTTAGAAAATCTTCTAAGTCGGAGGAAGTCAGAAGCTCAAGAGGAGGAGCGACAAAAACCGTTGGATCACAATGCAAAGGATAAACGTCCATATGATAAAATCAATGTGCATGAGCCTTAGCACATTTTCACACACAGGAGGGTGAACTTGCCAAATTTTCGAAGTCCTGAAGTAATTTGGGACCATCCATCGTCAAGGAGAACAAGTGGCGTAAGATCCACAACTCCAGAAGTTGGTGGACCAGGAGGAGGTGAAATAGCCGAAGTATATCCTGAACATTGATCGCCAGGAGATACATGTCATCAGATCAGTGGATTCAAGGAAATCACTTTGAGAATTTCAGTTGAGAGTTGAAACTCTTGAAACCCGAAGTCTGAAGAAGATCTGGACTGTTGGATCCAGAGGGACACATGGCGATGGATTGTGAGCTCTGGAGAAATCACTTCGAGAGTTTTAGTTGAGATTTGAACCTCCTGAAGCCTAAAGAGCCAGAGAGATGAATTGAATCTCAATCATCAGATCTAGAGGACAGGTGGCATAAATTTGTGGACTCTGGGTAAAGACCCAAAGTAATTCATAGCCGTCAAATTTAGGGTGAGACATGGTGCAAATTCGTGGACTCCGGGTAAAGACCTGAAGTAAATATCAATCACCTGATTCAAGGGGACAAGCAGCAGAAATCCACACACTTCGAGGGAAAGTGAAGCTTGAGAATTGAAAATTCCGAAGCCTAAAGACCCAAAGGGATTACAATCGTCAGATCAGTGGGAGACACATGTCAACAAATTACCAACTTCAGATAAAAACCATTAGGAAAGGAGTTGAGATTTGATATTTATGAAGTCCAAAGTCCTAAAATGACCAGAGCTGTCGATTGAAGAGGGAACATGGCAAACGATTTGCCATTTCGAGAGAAAGCAAGGTTTGAGAGTTGAAAACTCCGAACGCTGAATCACGAAACAAATCACGACCATTGATTTGAAAAGGGATAGATCTGAGCCAATAGTTCCGAAGCACCGTCAATATCATGAGATCAATGGTCACCTCACATTATAGGGACAGAAGGTGCTGGATCTTTAAAAAGTTGAGGGCGGGCCACAATCGAGACCACGATATTGGCAAAAGGACACGTGGTGTCTCTTGGTGAACTGCGGGGTGAAAATTAGTTTGGTTCCAAACCAATATTGGGCGTGCTTGTAATTACTTGTTTATGAGAGGTCATGACCCGAGGTCACATCAAGGAGGGGCTTACTAGAAAAGGAGCTAGCACCCAAACTCTAATACTTTGCAAGTGCGAAGGGGAAGGTCGCGAGTTCCATAAGACTTGTGCCAGAAAGCTGAAAGGTCCTGTGTTTAGATATAGAATGAAACCATCAAGTTTTTTTAGAGTCGTTTGACTCAAGAATCAAACATCCTTGACCAGAAGGTCATGTATCCCTACGGGGGAGTAGGGGGACGACATCAGGTGGTATCATAGCATCAAATTTGTTTGCAGAAAACAGACAAAGGAGAAAGGAGATAAATTGATATCATTAGTGGTATCAAGATTTGATTCTGTTTATAGAGATTAGAAGGAGAGGCAGTGGAAGCATGCCACCCAGAAGATGCAGAGTGAATCCAGAAATGGAAGAAGAAATGAGGTAACTCAGAATGAGACTGGACGCCATGGAAACATCGTAGAGGAGAGCACCATACACTGGAGATATCAGCGAAGCTAAAAGCGAAGAGATAGAGTTTGAAGAAAATGTAGCAGAGTATGTTGCACAAGACCACTTATTGAAATCTATTTATAGAATAGGAGCCAGAGAAAAAATAGAGGTACCAATGTATGAAGGCAATTTAAAATTTGAAGAATTGTTGGATTGGGTACGTGCTATGGACAAGTACTTCGATTATGGAGATATCAACTAAGACAAGATGGTGAAGCATGCAATGACAAGATTGAAAGGTAATGCATCACTATGGTGGGACGAACTGCAAGCCAATCACAGATGCAAGGGAAAGAAAAAAATTAAAAGCTAGGATAGGATGGTAGCCATGCTAAAAGAAAAATTTATCTCGAAGGACTATCAAATCAATCTATTCAGAAGATTGCAGAACCTGAGATAGAAAAGATTATCAGTGAAGGAATACACTGAGGAATTTTACAGACTGAACAATAGGGCTGGACAAAAGGACAATGAAGATGAAAAAAAATCCAGGTATATCAAGGGACCGAGATATGAAATACAAGAGGAAATCATCTTGATGTTTGTTAGTAAAGTCGAGGATGCTTATCAAGCAACCTTAAAAGCTAAAGAAAAATTTTCTAGGAAACAAAGCCAATGAAACAGAGGAGGAAATTCAAGTAGAGGTAAGGGAACTAGCAAAGAGAAGTTCCATAAGCCGAAGCATGAAGTTGATAGACAACATAGTCACCCTGAGAAAGGTGGAAGTTCTAAGGAATGACAACATGGAGTAAGAAGCTCTTTTTCTTGAGGAAGAGGAAGAGCTAGAGGAGGTGAATTTAGATGTTATGCTTGTGGAAAACAAGGGCACGATTCTTGGGAATGTCCCAAGAGAAAGAAAGAAGGAGGATGAGAAGCACACATTTCTGAAGCACAGAAGGATGTGGAAGAAGAAGCAGCGTAAGGAGGAAAGAACCTCATGATGATGAAATTTATTCTTAAAACAGAGAAGGAGACAGAAGATCCAGTTCAGTGAAAAAGTCTATTCATAACTACTTGCAAGACAAAAGACAGAGTTTTCAAGGTGATCATAGACAGTGGGAAAACTGACAATCTAGTATCCACAGATATGGTGGAGAAACTGGAGCTGAAGAAAACTGCACATCCAAACCCATACAAGGTATCATGGTTGCAGAAAGGACATCAAGTAATGGTAAGTCAACAATGCCAAGTTGAATTTAAAAAAAGTTATAGGGATGGAATATTACATGATGTAATTCCTATGGATGTCTGTCATATTTTATTAGGGAGACCATGACAGTTTGACCGAAAATTTATCCATGATGGAAGAAAGAATACTTATACCTTAGAAAAGAATGGTAGGAAACACATGTTTTTACCAATAGAAGACAAAGAGAAAAAGAGGGAAACTAGTTCAAGTATACTTCTCATGAGTGGGAACTCTTGAATGAAGCCAAGATGGAGCAAGAAATGTAGTTTGTTGTAGTGAGGAAGCCTACAGTTACCCTTACAAATACTTATGTGGAATATTTTCTTGAAGAAATCTAGTAACTGCTAGAAAAATTTGCTCACATAGTAGTGGATAAGTTACCACACTCATTGCCACCCATTAGGAGTATAAACCATCATATTGACCTTATTCCAGGAACTAATTTACCAAACAAAGTAGCTTATAGGTTGACACCTAGAGAGAATGAGGAAGTCAAAAATCAAGTCAGGAGTTGTTAGATAAAGGTTTAGTCAGGGAAAGCCTAATCCCATGCACAGTACCAATTGTGTTGAGTCCAAAGAAGGATGGAGGATGGAGAATGCGTACAGATTCCAAAGCCATCAATAAGATAACCATTAGGTATAGAGTCCCTTTGCCCATGATGGATGATTTGATGGATGTTTTGAGTGGAGCAAGTTATATTTCCAATATAGACTTGAAGAGTGGATATCATCAAATAAGGATAAGAGAGGGAGATGAATGGAAGAAAGCATTCAAGACAAATGAAGGTTTGTTTGAATGGTTAGTCATGCCATTTAGGTTTAAAAATGCACCAGGCACATTTATGAGATTAATGAATGAAGTATTGAAATACTTCATAGGAAAATTTGTCATAATTTATCTGGATGACATACTAATCTTCAGTAAGACAGAGGGAGAACACTTAAACCTTTAACATTAGTGATGGAAAAGTTGTAGCAATAAATATTGCTGATAAATCTGAAGAAAAGCTCTTTTATGAAGAAAGAACTCACATACTTGGGTTTTGTGATCTCTTTAAATGAATTGAATATGGATCCAAAAAAGGTGAGAGTAATCAAAGAATGGCCATCTCCAGGAAGCATATTTGAGGTAAGAAGTTTTCATGGGTTAGCAAGTTTTTATAGAAAGTTTATCATAAATTTTAGTGGTATATGTACACCCATGTTGGACACTGTGAAGAAGAAACACAAGTCTTTTAGTTGGACAGACGAAGCTGGAAAATTTTTCAAAGTGTTGAAGGAGAAGATCACAAAACAACTAATTCTGGTCTTACCAGATTTTGGGAAAACATTTCAAGTGAGATGTGATGCAAATGGAGTAGATATTGGAGCAATATTGAGTCAGGATAATAGGCAAGTTTCTTATTTTAGTGAGAAGCTGAATGAAACCAAGAAGAATTATTCTACATACGGAAAATAATTTTATGCAGTGATTCAAGCTTTGAAGAAGTGGAGGCACTATCTAGTTCCTAAAGAATTTGTCTTGTACAATGATAATCAATATTTGCAGTTTATTACTAGGAAAGAAAAGTTGAATCAGAGACATGCTAAATGGGTAGAATCTATGCATAATTTTACTTTTGTTATTAAACATATTGTTGGAACTATTAACAAAGTTGCATATGCTTTGAGCAGGAGGAGTTTAATCATACAGGAATTCCAAGTGGAGACCTTATGGTTTGAACACATCAAGTAAATGTATCGAGAAGATCCAGATTTTAAGGAAGCTTATGAAGCATGTAATAATCCTTTGTTGGGAGATAGAAGCCCATGGAAAGAATATTTGATCCAAGATGGATTATTATTCAAAGGAAGCCAACTATGCATACCAAAATACTCAATGAGAGATAACCCGCTGAAAGAGAAATATAGTGGAGGTTTAGCCGAACATTTTGGTCATGATAAGACATTTTCACAACTAAGCAATTCATATTATTGGTCGAGCATGAGGGCAGAGGTGAAAAGGTTTGTGAAGAAATGAATAATTTGTCAGTATGCAAAATGAAGACAACAAAACACTGGTTTGTATCATCCATTACCAATTCCAGAAAGGCCATGGGATGCAATCAGTATGGATTTTATATTGGGATTGCCTAGAACCTAAAAAGGGAGTGATTCCATATTTGTTGTGGTGGACATATTTTCAAAGATGGCACATTTCATACCATGCTAGAAGAAAAATGATGCTACACATATTGCCAATTTATTTTTCAGAGAAGTGGTGAGACTACATGGATTGCTTAGGAGCATAGTCTCAGATAGGGACACAAAATTTGTAGGACACTTTTGGAGGACTCTATGGAAGAGGTTGGGGATAAACTTGTACTTTAGTTAAAAATATCACCCTCAAACAGATGGACAAACTGAAGTAGTAAATAGGAATCCGGGAAACTTATTAAGAAGTTTAGTCACTGAGCAAGGTCATCAATGGGATCAGATTCTGGCACAAGCAGAATTTTCATTTAACAATTCAGTGAATAGGAGCACAGGAAAAAGTCCATTTGAAATTGTGTATGGTGTATAGCCAAGAGGGATTACAAATTTGAGAGATATGAATCAAGATGAGTTCAGAAGTGTTGGATCACAGGATTTTGCAGCATAAATGCAGAAACTCCATGACAAAGTTAGAGAGAAGCTATAGGGAAACAACCAAAAATATAAGAACAGATTTGATCAGAAGAGGAGAGAAGTTCAATTCAAAGTGGGAGATGAATTTTTAGCTAATTTGATAAAGGAAAGGTTTCCAAGGGGAACATATAACAAGTTGAAAATGAAGAAGATAGGACCATGCAGGATTCTCAAAAAATTTGCAGCCAATGCTTATGAAATTGGGTTTCCAGACTATGTTGGGATATCACCGATATTCAATGTTGTAGACCTGTATCCTTACAGGAGAGATGAGGCCGGAGAATCAAATGATCAGAAAGAAGTTCATTGGGAAGAAAAATTTCCCACAGCTGAAAAACCTCAGATGGAGAAAATCATTGAACATAGAGCTGGAAAGAAGACTAGGAAGAAGACATATCATGAATACTTAGTGAAGTGGAAAGATCATTTAGTGGAAGATTCAAGTTGGGTCATTCAGCTTGATATTTTGAAGCATGGAAAAAAAATGCAGGAGCTCATGGACATGAGTCCATGAATATTTTATCCATAGGAGTATGATGCAGGAGCATAGCTTTCAAAGTCAAATATGCAAGCGTGGAGGCATGGATATGACATATCAGCATGGAAAAATTTTAAATCAACATTTAACTCATAAGTAAATTGAGTTGTTGAGATATTTTGGAAACAACGTTCTTTAATATATCTTGTTTGTAAAAGTGTTATATGACTGTAAGGAGTTGCAGATATAGAGTGTTGGCTCTTATCTAGAAATAACTGATAGTTATTGTAATAGGAGAAGGTAGGTAACCACTAAGACCTGGTAGGATAGGTTGCAAACAAGATGGAGAAATCTCGTGGATCTAGTCCTTAGATAGTTTGTTGTTGTAATGTAATATATAGGGAGATAAATATGAGTAGAGACATAATAGAGTAGAATAAATACACAGTGAAGAACTACAATATTATGTAATTTGTTTTTGAATGAATAGAACATACAAAATTGTCCAAATTATTCAGATTGTGTTCATTTGATGTGTGATTGAAGGAATGTTACATTTTGTGTGTGTGATTTAGTTCATTTATTTCATGTATGATTGTTAAGAGTTGACCGTATGAGTTTGTGACGAAACTGGATAAGTTTCAATTGTTTCTCTTCTAAAACTCGTATGCAAGGTGTGAATCTCGTATGTAAGGAGTGCATCGACAGAGTCTCGGATTGAATCAGAGGAGTTCATAGAGAAAAAAGGGAACTTAGACCAGGTGCAAGGAGTGCATAGCGTCAAGGAGCGACCAAGCGTCGAAGAACAAGAACAAAGGAACACATGGAGTGCAGGAAGAATTTCTTTTCAAGAAATCCTTTGAACTGAGTTATCGAAATCCTAGGAGTGCGTGGGAAATCAAAATATTCAAAGAGATCAAGATCAGAAGAGATAACACTTTTTAGAAGTGCAAATGAATTCCAAGAGACAAACTCGTAGGAGGAGCAAAGTTCGAGCCTTTGAACACTTAGAAAATATTCTAAGTCAGAGGAAGTTGGAAGCTCATGAGGAGGAGAAAAAAAAACCATTGGATCACAACACAGAGGATCAACAACTGTCTAATCAAAGAAAGGTGCACGAACCTTAGCAATGTTTCACATGCAGAAGGGTGAACTTGCCAAAGTTCTGAAGTCCCAAAGTAATTTGGGACTGACCATCATCAAGGAGGATAGGTAGCTCAAGATCCACAACTCTAGATGTTTATGGACTAGGAGGAGGTGAAATTCCCAAAGAATATCTTGACCATTGATCGTTGGGAGATACGTGTTAACAGATCAGTGGATTCGGGGAAATCACTTTGAGAGTTGAAACTCCTGAAACCCGAACTCCAAAGAAGATCTGGACCATCAGATCGAGAGGGACACATGGAGATAGATTGTGAGCTTTGGAGAAACAACTTCGATATATTGAGTTGAGATTTGAACCTATGAAAGCCCAAAGATTTGGAGAGCCAAAGTGAATCTCAATCGTCATATCCAGAGGACAGGGGGGCGTGAATCTGTGAACTCTGGGTAAAGACCCAAAGTAATTCATAGCCATCATATTTAGGGTGAGATGTGGTGAAAATATGTGGTCTCCAAGTAAAGACCCGAAGTAAATCTCAACTATCTGATTCAAGGGGACACGCAGTAGAAATCTTCACACTTACAGGGAAAGTGAAGCTTGAGAATTGAAAAGTCTGAAGCCTGAAGACCTGAAGGAATTACAACTGTCAGATCAATAGGAGACATGTGTCAGTGGATTACCAACTCTGGATAAAATCCATTGGAAAAGGAGTTGATATTTTATATTTTCATAGTCTAGAGTCCTAGAATGATCAAAGCCATTGATTTAAGAGCACACTTGGTAGAAGATATGTCATTTCGGGAGAAAGAAAGGTTTGAGAGTTGAAAACTCCAAACGCCGAATCGTGAAACAAATCATGACCATTGATTTGAAAAGGGACAGATCTGAGTTGTTAGTTCTGAAGCACTATCAAGATCATGATATTGACGGTCACCTCACATTGCAAAGACCAAAGGTGCTTGAGCTTTAAAAAGTTGAGTGCAGGCTGCAATCGAGACCACAGTATTGGCAAAAAGGACATGTGGTGGCTCTTGGTGAATTGCGGGGTGAAAAGTAGTTCAGTTTCAAACCACTCTTGGGCGCGCCCACAATCACGTGTTTATGAGAGGTCATCATCCAAGGTCACATCAATGAGGGGCTTATCAAAAAATGAGCTAGCCCCCAAACTCTGAGATTTCACAAGCGTGAAGGGGAAGGTCGCAGGTTCCATAAGACCTGTGCCAGAAAGCTGAAAAGGCCTGTGTTTAGATATAGAATGAAACCATCAAGGTTTCAGAGAGTCCTTCGACTCAATAATTAAAGATCCTTGATCAGGAGTTCCTGTAGCCATATGGGGGAATAGGGGGGTTGCATCATTGAGTTGGTAGGGTAAGAAAAGATAGGGTATGCAAGATGATCAGGATAGGTTACGTCAAGTTAGGTTTGGAAGGTGAGTGAAAGGTAAGGTATAGGTTGGTAGGGTAAATTGAGAATTAGATTTGCTAGGGTAAAGATGCATACAATCAGGAATGAATGAAATAAACTACGTATAATAAATGAAGTAAAGCACTACAATGCACATGAAAGGTAAATAACTAAAACAACATATAAAAAGATAGATTCATGAGTATAAATTATGTACCTTTTTGTACAATTGATGAAACCTTTACACATAGGATAGTGATCAATTGCAATTCCTAGCGTGAATTCCTATAGAAATCAACAAACCATGAAATGTTAAGTTTATGATAAATAATTTAAGAAATAGACATGCATTTCAAAATTTACACGAATATATAATACATAAGAATAAAGAGCATTACCTTGTTTAGCTTCTCTTTGTTTCAATAATAGTTTAGTATTCTCTACTGAACATGGCCAACCACATGAAGGTGGAAGCACATATGGACCCTCCCCCCACCCCCACACATCACTATCAATTCCCCATACCCAAAGCATGTACTTGAAAATAAATGAATTTATGTGAAAATATGTATTTTCGTCATAAATAAACATTCAAAATTTATTCATTACCTACTTATAACATTCATTCATTCATTCATTCAATCATTCATTCATTTGTAGGAAAAACATATTTCATGACATTAGTTTATATTATAAAAAGTAATATGTCATAATGTTATTACAATCACTTATTTTTTGGCTTTTTTATTTTCACAAATTTAGAAATCAACTGATCATCTTCTACAACATATTTATCAGTTATTCTGGTCACCTATGCATCTTGTCTTATTGTTTGTCGGGTCATGTACTCATGACATGGATACTATTGTAAGGTGCCAGGATCTACTGCAATAATGAAGAATTGTTAAATTGATATGTTTTGTTTATATCATTACAATTATTTCATTAATTAAAACAACATTAGAGTGGTTCTCTTTACCTGATAGGGCCACGTCATGTACTTCATATCCTTGTCTAGCTGCCTTGTCTTGTACAAGATGATCCTCTGCATGATCTAGAGTTGAAACATCAAAGATTAAAATAATACACTATTTGTAATTAAATATTTTCAATTGTAATTCATACTAAGTTTTTTGTATCACATGAATACATCCATTACCAGGATGCACAACATGACCTTCATTGTCCAGTCATTCTCCATCCTAGGCATTATGTGTATTGTGGCTTTCCTTCTTAAAACAAAGAGGCTCAATATTTTATGGCTAAAATTAATAATGAATAGACTACACAAGTAATCAATCTTAAATAAACTTTTTTGATTTTATTTACCTGTGAGTAGGGTGGATCACTGGAAGACTATGTTGGCCCAATGCCCAAGCCTTTTTTATGTTCAACAACAACTGCAAAGTCATGCTAGAAACCAAGACTCAAGTCGTCCTCCGTTGGCACTTCTTGGAACCGATCGGCCTGGAATTTTGCATAAGATCATCAATTTATTTTTTATGGTGAAATAAAACCAAATTTATATGGAATTTATTATTTGGATGCAATATTTGAGTTATTGATACTTACAATTTATGCCACCAGATTCGAATAACCACTAGGCCCAATCTTGTGTTGGCCATGATTTTCTAGTCTGACCTTTGTTACCTTTGATGTTTCTGGCAGCCTATGAAAAGTTTGATAAACATTAGATGTTGCAAATTTCATGTAAAAATAAAGAGTAATAAACATATAATTACATTGTTATAAGTATTGAATACCTTCCTATGCCCAGTCGTAACTTTCCCTATTTTCTTAAATCCCTCTCCCTTCCATCATCCAACAAGGCTTTCCACTCCCTTACTGGAATCATTGAAGGGTGCTCATACCTAGGGTTCGTTTCTAGATGAAACCTATATTGGTCCCTCGCATTATTCATATGTTGGTTGGATTTCTTGAGGACCTCTGCTCAGTTGAAGGTCTCAGCATTGAACATCCCAATCAAGCGATTAATGAGCTCATCTTTTAAATTTTTGCTTTGTTTATCCCACCTTGTGTGGATGGTGGGCCCAAATATCTACGTCATCATTTCCTGCAAAATGATCATGTCATCATTAGTTTAAAAAGAATGATCTATGAGTAAATTTCAATAATATTATATATAATAGTTAAAATATTTTTTAAATACCTAGGATCTTCTCTATATTTATGGGAATGCGATTTTCATCCACCAAAAATGTGGTCTGTATTGTTCTCATGCTAATAACACAGAAAGATCCAGGAAATGTTGCTTGATAAATATCAATACTACTTGTTGATGCATTGATCCCCTAACCTTGTTCTGCATGATCTATCATGTGTCGAGTAGTAAAGGGTGCACCCACATCTTCCCTCTAGGGCATCCTGCTATGTGTTGCCAACTGTTTAGCCAAAAAAATGGCACATTTTCAGATGCACGTAGGGTTAGATGCTCATGATGTGAAGACTCATCAATAACATCAATAGTAGCAGCAAACCCCTCACTAGGATTATGTGGACGCAAATACATATGTAAAAATAAACCATATTTTAGTTCATGACATATACGAGTAGAAAATATAAAACCATAAATGAATTTATCGTCTAATTAAATATCTTGCAGTTTACATTCAATGACTGAGCTCTCATCATTAAACGATCAATATTTTCTCTAATATCCTTCATTTGTGGTTGAATGAATGTTGTAGGAAAATCTCCTTACAGACATGTAGACCTCCTCTTGAGAGCTAGACCCTTAACTCTAAGATAGAAGGTGCTTAACATGGACACTGACTTCCTTTGAGATCTAATCAATATGATGAACAAAAGAGAACGAGGAAAGCATGTACCTTATGAACGTCATTTGTCCCCGCAAGGTCCAGGATGTGCTTCGATCTTGAGCTCCTTGGTAGATCCTGCAAGATAAACAAAAGTACAAACAACTTCCTACTCTACTGAGATTAGCTAAAACACAAATCCATATACTGTAAACAAACTTATATGGAACAAGTACAAGTTTGAAAGAAACAGGCCAAGCATTGATTATATTGATGAGAACAAAGTGTTACTTACAAACATGGATGTAGTGCAATAGCTTCACCAAGATCTCCTTGTCCAAACCCTTTCTTGAATAGTCCACACACAGAATGATGATGCTCCAAATGGCATCTTCCTCATGAGATCATAAGTTAGATGCTTCACAATTCTTTCCATCTCCCCCTCCTCCATGGAAATCTCTCATTATATAGGATTTGGAGGCTTAACCATCATGGAGACGATCTCTCATCAGATCCACTAAGAAAAGGGATCTCTAAGATATTTAGGGAGAAAATATCTCTTAAGGATTTTGTGGAGGAAATATCTCTCAAGGATTTTAAGGAGGAAATATTTCAACCATCCATGAGATCCTCCACCTTCCCTAAAAAATAGGAAACCAAATGTGAGGTGGATTCTCACACTTATTTACCCTTTTTTTTATGAATATTAATAATAATTCATGTGCACTTGATTCTCACACTTAATCAATTCCTTTTCCATGAATATTAATAATAATTCATGTGTACTTGGTATTTTGGCCTTCATGTAATATATCCCTCCTCCACATTGACTAGGGATTGTGACATAGTCTATTCCATGGTGTTAATGTGTATGGGACACTTATATGGCACTTTACGACACTTAGGGCGAGGTACCTAGGTGTGCAAATTTCATGTGTAACAATGAATACCAAACAAAGGATTTTCGTATTTGTTTTTTACATACTTCTTTAACATCTGAAAGGGGTTAAGCAATGATGTGATGTCATCATCACACATTAGCTCATCCACATCCATTTCTATGGATTTCTCTGCTAATGGATATGTAGCCTGCAACACAAATATAGAAAACATTAATATTGAAATGAAACCAATAGACTCATCATAAAAACGTAATAATACAACATATTTAATTTTTACAATTACTATGGGTGATGGGTGTTCTATATGCAATAAAAACACACTAAAAACCCTCAATTAAATTGTCAACCTGGGGTAAGTAAACTTAGAGTTGTAGAAAAATATATGCCAAAGGTAGAAGGGTTGGTAGTAGTATAGTCTAACTAAGGAAGGTAGCTATCTAAGGGCTAATATATTCAAGAAAATCTATCTAATGAGAAAACCCTACTAAGCAACTTGAAACTATGTAACCTAAGTACTTTTGGGCCAAGGATCGATGGATGGTTCTAAGAAAGCAAGTAAAAACCCTATATAAAGAAAACTAGTTCATAACAATAAGAAAAAGCAACTATTAAGCATAACAATAAGAAAATAACCAAAGAAAACTACTTTAACTTTCCAACCTACATTCAATGAGAAACTACCCTATGAAAGCAAGTAAATAAACAAGCAAGCAACTATTCTACTAAAGCAAATAAACAAGTAAGAAAGACAACTAGCTAACCTATTAAAGTAAGTAAGAAACTAACTACTCTAAGATAACTTCTACTGCAAGTATTCAAAACTTCTCATTGAACAACTATCTAGCCTAAGATGCAAGTGGACTATATTCTTAAAACTTCAAAACTATTTCTAATTCATGAAAGGAAATCTATTTAATTGAAAGAGAGAAGAACTAACAACTAACCTTTAATCTATGATAATAAAACTATTCTCTAACCTATCAAAGAAAAAGACTATCTATCCTACAACAGTAATAAAACTATCTTCTAAGCTATGAAAGCAAGAAACTATATCTTCTGATCTATGGAAGTAGGAAATTAGATCTTTTAACCTATGAAAGCAAGAAAACCATCCTTTAACCTATGAAAATAGGAAAACTATCTTTTAACCTATGAAAACTCAAATATAGTGTTGGTGGTTGTGTGAATGTCTCCGGTGTCGTATGGTATCTCGATGGCACTTGACAACAAAGTTTAATTCAAGTGGTATAAGTTCAACACTGATCTCAATAGCAAAGTGAAATGTATGGATTAAACAATCCAATGAGAATTTATCCATGACATAAACAATCGTCAATTACCTTGCATATTCATTTATTAACCATCAACAATATAATGAGATCATAATTATACTTATACACTATGTAAGAAAAATTCATACTTAAACTCAATCATTAACTAAGAAATATAATTGCAATTTAATTCTAAGAAAGAAGGTGCATAAAAATAAACTATGCTATGCCTATCTTAACAATTCAAAATGCGATAAGGAAAATGCTTGAAAACCGAATTAAAACATGACATATAAAAAAGTAAACTAATGCATGTATTGACTAACAACTGGTTAAGCAAATTCTACAATAAAAAGACTGAAATTAACCCTATCCATCCACCAAATCCTTGTTAAAGAAAACCCAAATTAAAACTCTGTTCTACTCTACTTAAAACTCTGTTTTAAATTTAATCCTAAAATCATAAATAAAACACAATCTAACAACGAATTTCACACGGGGTTAGTCTAGGAATTTGCAAATTATTTTCCATCTATCAAATCAATGCATATTAACACATGCCTTTATACTAACCTCCAAAATAAAATCAAAGCAATTAAACTATAACAACAAACTAATTAACAAGATAATAATGCATGTACAAGAAATAAAGAGAGACAACTAAACTATAAAATGCATAAATAAACTAAAGAATAGTTACCAGACTACTGGTGGGTCCCCCAACAATTCATGGTCACTTTCTAAAAGAACACCACGAGCTCAGCAAGATGGATTCACCATTAAAATGTAGAAACACAATTTTATATAACTTCGACAATGAAAAATGACAAAAATAAGAGAGAGTCACATTTTTCTCCAATACACTACTATATTGCTTCTTAACCTATTGTCTGACCATCCTAGTGGTATTTATAAGTTTACATACCAAGTGGTCGACCACAGGAGGGTTCAACCACTTCTAAATTCGACAATTTTCATTAAATGATGCCCCAATTGCTGAAATGGAGTGGGCCAATAATCGCCCTGTTTAACAACCAAAATTGGGTTGTCGGGAGTTCAGTAGCTGGAGGGGGAAAGCATGAAAAAAACCCATGTTCCTGATTCACCCATCACTGGCTGCCAATACCATAGCCTCCAAGTCACCCTCCATTTTTGTGCAAGATGTGGTGCTAGATGCAGTGCCAGATCGGGTACCAGATCGAGTGCTGGAAGGAGTGCCAGAAGTATAAACATGGTGCATTTTTTCCCTGTAACACCATAAAAACGTGAATTAGATATTTGGAATCATAAAACATGATGAATTATACTCAATATTGACATCAAACACGAATCATACATACCTGGTGTAGATCATGTCGTTTTAACATAAAATTATTCAAAAAACTCCTTCAAAACATGAAAAACACATATGTACATTCGACAAAAGTGTCTAATAACTGTCATAAAATTGATCATATCTCAGGCCCAACATTACCCCCACACTTATGATTTTGCAGGTCCCACTGTAAACAAAAATAAGTTACCCCTCGTGACTAGGCTTGCTGAGGAGGATCAACTATGGAAGCTTCTCCTTCTTGTTGTGAAGACTTTTCCTTATGCCTCTTATGTTGCTTCAGCTGTGCTTTGAGGCCGCAGTTAGATTTGGTTATCTCATCGACCAACCATTGAAGGGATTTAACCTTTGCTTGGAGGAGTGCATTATCATGATGAAGGTGTGCATATATTGTCTTCCTTTCCTCCAATTGTTGGAGAAGCTGATGGTTTTCTGTTTGTAGCTTCTCAATGGTTGGGGTAGAATCAATGATCTCTGAGGAAGTCTTAGATCCTTTGAGGGATGTGGACAATCTATCAGTTTTAGGATATAGAGTAGGCAAGGTTAAAGTAGGAGTGATGGGGGATTGGTAAGGAGGGGTAGGCTCTGATTTTGTCTTTCTTAGTGGCTCTAATCCATCCGCAGAAACTTCCATAAGTCTCTTATGAGGGATCTCAAGATCGGAGGACACTTGGATAGGATTCGAAGAAGGCATGGTTTTTGCATAAGGTTTGGTTCTTGTGCTCTAGGTACTCTTTCAAAAGGGCCCTTTACCAAATCGATTGACTCCCCTCCTATTGTGGGAATGATGGGAAAGTCTTGTTGAATTACTTCTTGGAGATTTTTAGGTGAAGGATCAAGAGAGATTGAAGGCATTAAGGGGTTAACAATAGGCTTCTTTTGGTCTTTGCTCTTGGTCTTTTTACCCGATGAAGAAGTAGGGATATCAACAAGATATTTGTATTGTTTTGGTAAAGAGAGGGTTTATACAAGGGGGTTTGGAGTTCTTGGAGAGAGAGGCTTGGATGGAGAGATATTTTTTAGGCTAAGTGGATTTTTTCCGGTCCTAATTGTCAAGTGAGGGTTTGCAAATCGATAGATAAAGGCATCCCAAGTTTTCCCCTGTTTCTCTAGTTTGGCTAGAACAAGGAGTTTGATCAAGCCATGGTGAAAGAGACTATTGTGGGGGTTAGTCACATTCTTCCTCACTTGAGAGGACATCTTCTCCAATCTTTTTACAAAATAGAAGGGGAAGTTCAAAGGTTTGTTGAACAAAAAATGAGCCAGCAATCTAAAATGACAAGCTTTGAAAGTGGAGTATCTACCTTTGCAGGTAATCAACCTTGTGATGACAATGAGGGGGTTGATCAATTCCACCTTTATCCACTCCCTATAATATCCTTTTTCTTCTGAATTGTTCTCAAATTCAAGATTAAAAACCCTATTATAACTTGAGCGTGACAATTGGTGGTTTTTGAACCATCTATCTCCCATTCTTGGGAGCTTTGTAGCTACATAAATGGACTCTTCTGAGACTTCAAAGGTAAGAGACCCTACATGTATTTTTTTTCCATCAAAACTGATGGAGAATTGCATGGAGAGGTCATCATTGTGTCCTTGCAAGTTAGATAGAAATGGCCCCCAGCCTGTGTGCAAAAACACCTCCCTGTACTGTGCAAATTCAGGAATGGAAAAGAAATCCACATAGGAAGAGGGTTCGTACCTCCTAGGCATTGTGGCAGAGGCGAAATTCACGAGGAAAGGGTGCAAACATGCCAAGAGATGGCACGAATTGGGCACAGTTTGAGCGCGATTTGAACAGGGGAAGAGATGGTAGAGGTTAGGCGTGATTTCATAATGCAGGGAAGAGAAATTGACAAAGGAGAATGGGGATAATGGTTTCCCAACTCGATTTTGAATGCGCCTATAGTGGAGTAGGTTGCACACATGTGCGCACAGGCTACCATGTGTGGAGAATTTGAATTCGATGACTCATTTTTGGAGGTAATTCAATGATGTGTAGTTAGATCAATATCCAAGTCTTTTGACTTGGACATTTGATCATGAACATATAAATCATCTTCAATCAATTGCCTACAACCAATTGAATTGAATGTAATTGAGTTCTAGTTACCTAGAATATAGGACAGTTATTGGTGTGTAATTCATATGATACTTCATTCAACACCTCATACGGTATTTAATGTGGCACTTCATACGGTACCTCTGTGCTAAGTACATTTACACCTCTTATAATGGATAGCCTGCAAATTTGAAGTGTTTTTGACAATCATAGTGGTAAATGAGCAGCGTCAGAATGTTCCCTTGTTGTTGATTTTTCCATCATGCTCACTCAATCCTCTTGCATATGACATATAATTTCAAACCTACAATGAACAGGTTATAGCAAGTAAAAACATGTATTGTCAAACCTACAATGTACAACTTGTAATAAAAGATAAACCAATAAAAGTGGTCTGGTCTATTAGGCAATTTATAACACACAAGAGTTTAGCATTTCAAACATAACATGACTATTAATGTAATAACTGGTATCATAGAAATAATACAAAGATTCTTGCAAAGTTTTATTTCTCTAGGCAATGATCATTTGTTAGATCATGAACCCCTCCCCCACACCTAAGTATTGTGACACCTCACAATCAAAATTATAGGAAACCAATCAGTATCCCCCAATAGTCGAATATTTATAGTATGTCAAGTGTAAAGATAAAATTTCACAGATTGGTCTGACAAGACGGTTAGAAGATGGCCCCACCTATAGGATAAGAGATCCTATATATAGATAAGAAGAGATAGGCAAGAGAGTTTCAAGATACTCTTAGAGTTATTTCCCAATGGAAAGTGTATGAGATTCATTAACCTTATCTTAACCACACATACTTCATGTTAGCTTTGTCTGCAAGTAATGCCATACATCAGGACAAGTTTAAGTTTATTTATTTATTTTTTTAGATTACATCCTCGCTAGGTAGAATGCCCCACTGCCAGCAAGCTTGTTCATTACTCCGATGGGTTTACCTAGTCATACCACCAGCCGATACCCACTGCTAGCAGACCTTTTCAGTATCCCAACGGGTTAGCCTCTTACACCCTCAGAGACTGGCCCTCCATATTTTAAGATTTTAGTATAAGATTGCTTTATGCAAGAAGATGGGGGAACAACTTTGAAAACAAATTTTTGTTTCTTTTTTTTTCAATTGGGATGGTATTTGTGTTAGAGGATGACTTTTCGTTATATTACTTAGTGATTGTCCCAATGTAGGGGGTACTTAAGCGGGCGTAGCCTATCTAAAGATATGATATAATCAAGCTATTTAGTGTGTAGTGGATGGTACCATTGAGAAAGAACAAAAAGGTATCTGTAGGTTCGACTTACTTTCTTCCTTTGTAGTTATTGTGATGTTTCCATGACTAACTGCTAATTAGACCTCCTTGTTACTCTTCAATAAATACACTTGACTCACTTACTCAGTTTTCTTGAAAAAAACTATACAAGAGACCTCTAGGCTTGATAGTTATGGTATTACTTCCTTATACAATGGTGAAGAGTTTCAAGAGAAACTAGTTTAGAATGCCTAAAAATGATAATTCTTGCAAAATTATGGCTAATTGTAGTAAGTCAATATTCATTTGATGTTGTAGCAGACAAAAAATTCAAGTGTAACAATTTTTGAAGAAAGATCCTTGAAACTGTGTACTCCCGGTGAAATGAATACTTATAGAAATCTCTAGAATTTCCTTACTAACAAAATTCAAAAACTATTTACATATATACAATAGGAAATTCAAAAAATGTTTCAAGAACAAGGGGGGACTTCCCCATATACTAAGGCCAATGCCTTGTCAATTGACATGACCTATAGAAAATCCTTTCTCGAAATGGGCTTATCATAAAATTTAAGTTGGTGTCCATTTACCACAAAGGAGACTTGTCCATTGTCAATTGTTTTAATTTTTACAGCTCCATTGTTAAGAACCTGAATAGATATACAAATATAATCACCACAAATACTAAATAAAAAATAGATCCACAAAGAAATATAGAACAAACCACACTTTATTATTACCAAACCCTTGAGGTAGGGTAACACCATACAATGGATCCTATTATGGAAGGGATCCTCTCCTGTTCACTTGTCTCTTTGAGGGGGAATCCTTCTATTGAGGTACCACTCCAAATACAATATTTCTCTTCATGTCCCATTAGATTGCTTGAACCCATTTATATAGTACTACCATCACCTAAAAACATTCTAGAGGATAAATCTTCTAGAAGTAGAACCTTCTAAGAACTCCTCTTACATTTATTATATCTAATTACCCATTTCTTATATCTAACTACCATAGTGGGCCTTATTTAATAATATAGTGGACCTAGTCCACCTTACATTG
>ML785383.1:532604-558541 GCA_009831015.1 Picea engelmannii
TAATAATTAAATCAATCATTAACCCTCATGAACACTATTTAATAATATCCTATTAGAAATGTTATTTTAAGATATAAATACAGTTTAGCTAATCTTTTAGGATTATTATTAAATTAATTATGCTTAATAATCAAGGGTCGTTATAATGCCATCAGGTTAAGCATCTCTAGATATTCTTCTGAAATTCCCTTAAGGAAAAGAGCCCTAATTGCATCTTCTGGGAGGTCATGGTATTTTAACTTCTGGGAGATATAACCAAATCTTTCCATATAATCTTCAAGGGTCTCGTCTTCTAATTGTTTGATTTTAAAGATGTCATTACGAGAATCTTTGGTTTTGCAGTAGTCTTGGTACTTCTTAAGAAATATATCTTTCATGGATTCCCAAGACCTAATACTGGATTCTCCCAACCCCGTGAACCATCTTAGTGCAGAGTCTTAGAGGGTGGCATGAAAGAGTTTTAGTTTCCGGGCATATTATACGTAGTTGTAGCTTCTACACAAGATGTCAAATTCAAATAGGAGGGTGTCTAGATCTTCACTATTTTTACCATAAAAGGTAGGCAGTGCTGAGAGAGGAATATTCTTCATGTTGACATTTGGAGTGGTGTCCAAGATCAGAAACTCGAAGGTAGTTTTGGTTTGGTTTCCAGTTTCTTCTTCCTCCCTATGTCTTACATTGTTATGGTCCTCCTGATCATCCATATTGTCTTGGTTTCCAAAAAGAGAGTACCTAGGTGGTTTTATCTTTGAAGAGAACAAGGTTTCCCTTTGATGGAAAGGTCTTCCTACAGATTGGATGTCTAGGACTCTACTCAAGCCGGTTGAGACTATTGGTGCCAAAGATTTTGTTTCAGTTTGAGAGATAATTACATTGGTTGAACTACCAAACAAAATATTCACATGTTCAAGGTCTATGATATCCTCAAAATTAGGGTCCCCCAGTGGTGGTGTAAAAGCAAAGGTTGTATTGTTTGGTTCTACGAAAGGCTCAAGTGGTCTTGCCTCCTATCCTAACATGATTGATGCTTCAATTTCTTGTTCTATAGTGCTCCCTATGTTAGTCTATTCAGAGACTACTTTATCTATTTGAGTTGAGCTAGCTCCTGTTTTTTGGTATCGGTTTGTGGAGCTTATGAGTGGAATGTTCCTTCCCCCAAAAAGGTCGTAAGTAACCTTGGTTGAAAGGTATGATTTATATTTAATGTATCTACCTTTTGGATCTATAGGTCTATTCATGAAAGAAAGAAAAGACAAAAGAAAAATACACCATTTGGTTTCTAGGTCTATTCATGAAAGTAAAAAAAAAAAGAAAAAGAAAACCTACCATTGAGTTTGGGGGAGCCTGCAATAGCAGATGCACAGGTTCTTACCTCTCGTATTAAATTTCCCCTACCACCAATCTAATACTAAGGTCTAGGAATGATCTATTCTAACTACTTCTTACCTTGAGACAACTCCCCAACAATGGCACCAAAAATGATGGGTGTTTTATATGCACTAAAACCACACTAAAAATCCTCAATTAAATTGTCAACCCGGGGTAAGTAAACTTAGAGTTGTAGCAAAATATATGCCAAAGGTAGATGGGCTAGTAGTAGTATAGTCTAACTAAGGAAGGTAGCTATCTAAGGGCTAATCTATTCAATCAAATCTATCTAATGAGAAAACCCTACTAAGAAACTTAAAACTATGTAACCTAAGTACTTTTGGGCCAAGGATCGATGGATAGTTCTAAGAAAGTAAGTAAAAACCCTATATAAAGAAAACTAGTTCATAACAATAAGCAAAAGCAACTATTAAGCATAACAATAAGAAAATAACCAAAGCAAACTACTTTAACTTACCAACCTACATTCAATGAGCAACTACCCTATGAAAGCAAGTAAATAAACAAGCAAGCAACTATTCTACTAAAGAAAATAAACAAGTAAGCAAGACAACTAGCTAACCAATTAAAGAAAGTAAACAAAACAACTAACTAACCTATTAAAGCAAGTAAACAAAGAAACTAACTAACCTATTAAAGCAAGTAAGAAACTAAATACTCTAAGATAACTTCTACTACAAGTAATAAAAACTTCTCATTGAACAACTATCTAGCCTAAGAGGCAAGTGGACTATATTCTTAAAACTTCAAAACTATTTCTAATTCATGAAAGGAAATCTATTTAATTGAAAGCAAGAAGAATTAACAACTAACCTTTAATCTATGATAAGAAAATTGTTCTCTAACCTATCAAAGCAAAAGACTATCTATCCTACAACAACAATAAAACTCTCTTCTAAGCTATGAAAGCAAGAAACTATATCTTCTGATCTATGAAAGCGGGAAACTAGATCTTTTAACCTATGAAAGAAAGAAAACTATCCTTTAAACTATGAAAACAAGAAAACTATCTTTTAACCTATGAAAACTCAAATATAGTGTTGGTGGTTGTGTGAATGTCTTCGATGTTGTATGATATCTCGATGGCACTTAACAACAAAGGATAATTCAAGTGGTATAAGTTCAACATTGATCAACAATATAATGAGATCATAATTATACTTATACACTATGTAAGAAAAATTCATACTTAAACTCAATCATTAACTAAGAAATATAATTGCAATTTAATTCTAAGAAAGAAGGTGCATAAAAATAAGCTATGCTATGCCCATCTTAACAATTCAAAATGCGATAAGGAAAATGCTTGAAAACCAAATTAAAACATGACATAAAAAAGTAAACTAATGCATGTATTGACTAACAACTGGTTAAGCAAATTCTACAATAAAAAGAATGAAATTAACCCTATCCATCCACCAAATCCTTGTTAAAGAAAACCCAAATTAAAACTCTGTTCTACTCTACTTAAAACTTCGTTTTAAATTTAATCCTAAAATCATAAATAAAACACAATCTAACATCGAATTTCACACGGGGTTAGTCTAGGAATTTGCAAATTATTTTCCATATATCAAATCAATGCATATTAACACACACCTTTATACTAACCTGGAAAAGAAAATCAAAGCAATTAAACTATAACAACAAACTAATTAACAAGATAATAATGCATGTACAGGAAATAAAGAGAGACAACTAAACTATAAAATGCATAAATAAACTAAAGAACAGTTACCAGACTGTTGGTGCCCCCCCCAACAAGTCATGGTCACTTTCTAAAATCACACCATGAGCTAAGCAAGATGGATTCACCATTAAAACACAGAAACACAGTTTTATATAACTTCGACAATGAAAAATGACAAAAATAAGAGAGAGTCACATTTTTCTCCAATACACTACTCTATTGCTTCTTAACCTATTGTCTGACCATCCTAGTGGTATTTATAAGTTTACAGGCCAAGTGGTCGACCAGAGGAGGGTCGAACCACTTCTAAATTCGACATTTTTCATTAAATGATGCCCCAACTGTTGAAACAAAGCAGGCCAATAATCACCCTGTTTAACAACCAAAATTGAGTTGTCAGGAGTTCAATAGCTGTAGTGGTCAAGCATGAACAAAACCCACGTTCTTTATTTTCCCATCACTGACTACCAATACCATAACCACCAAGTCGCCCTCCATTTTTGTGCAAGACGTGATGCTGGATGCAGTGCCGGATCGAGTGATAGAAGGAGTGTCAGATTGAGTGCCGGAAGTAGAAACGTGGTGCGTTTTTTCCCTGTAACACCAGAAAAACGTGAATTAGATCTTTGGAATCATAAAACATGATTAATTATACTCAATATTGACATCAAACATGAATCATACATACCTGGTGTAGATCATACCGTTTTAACATAAAATTCTTCAAAAAGCTCCTTCAAAACATGAAAAACACATATGTACATTCGGAAAAAGTGTCTAATAACTATCATAAAATTGATCATATCTCGGGCCCAACAATGGGTTATACCAGCTGGGCCAAGAATGGTGTCCTCTAATCTATTGGGGTCTTGCCCCAATCAGATGCAACCTGGAAAAAAAATATTGAAAACATTAATATCGAAATGAAACCAATAGACTCTCGAAAAAACACATTTCTTATATTTAATTTGTACAATTTGCAATGAGGTATACATGTTTCCCTGATGATGGCATCATCTCATCCATCGGGGACTTTCCCCGATAAACAACTTGCAACAAAAATATTGAAACCATTAATATTAAAATGAAACCAATAGACTCTTGAAAAAACATAATTAAAAATGAGGTATACCTGCTTCCTAGAGGATGGTGTCATTTAATGAAACATATTCCTTATATTGCTTATATCGAAATGAACCATTAACAAAAAAAACAATTAAAAAAACATAAGTTATTAGATTCATTAATTACAGGTTTGGTGAAATGTTATATTTACCACTCCCAAAGTAACATCATTTGTATTTATTCAATTCAAATTGTAATTAATCAACAACTCTTCCCCTGCATCTATTGATTTTATGGCACACACGAAAACACGGTTTCCTTCACGCCTCTCAAATACACAATTGGGTTGTTTATTTGTAGACCTAGGTTGTGTACTGTTTATAAATCCTGCAATATTCCTTGATGTTTTTGGCCTTCCATCAATGTACATACTCAGTCCTTTATTTTGATTATTTTCTTTTAGCTGTAAATAATTTGCAGACACTCTATATATATGGATACTGCATGTATATTGGACCAACCATATCCAATCTCTATAACTGTAGAATGGTCCAACATATTCCATCAGTTTATTACATCTTACGTAACCCACCTTTATGCCATCCATGCAAAACAACCCCAAACCGTGTAATGATGATGGTGCAATTCGAAATATCCTCTAGTTCACACAAAAATCTGTGTTTAGACAAGGAAGATCCATGAGTACCCATTTTTTCACTATATTTTTGTACCTCAAGGGCACCTTGATGTCACCTATGGTCTCATCATCACAAGAACATGACCTCCCTTCCACGAGAAAAAAATTCCATTCGTTTATTGAATTTTCTTCTAATATTTAGTCATCTAGTTGATCTCCCTCTTTTAGGCCTACTAGATTTCTCACTTTATTCTAGTATTCCTAAACTTTCCTCGCTCAAAGAGGATAGATCTGACAAATACCTATTTGGTTGTACCTGCACTCCATCGAATGAGAGAAACATTTAACAAACATTTGTAGAAGGCTACAAATATATCTTGATTCAGAAATATGATTCATTAGGAAATCCTCTCACTCTCCCATGAATACCTCATTAATCTGACCTAAACACCTCATTAAGAAATCCTCTCACTCTCCCATAAATAATATTTGTGTGTTTTGAAGGAATAAGAAAAGAAACATGGAAATAGTCATATACATGTGTTACTATATTCACTAACACAATCAATACATATGTCAATTTCAAGCTACATGCATAAAAATGCTATGAAAATCTCTTTGGCGCCCTCTATCTCATATTTCTCCTCAGTGTGTAACCAAAATTCACTACTTACAAAACCTTGTATACACCCACCCATCCATCATCCTTTCAATAATATTACTCTCTATTTAATCTTTCTTCACTAATCATATTGTGACTGTAAGATTTGATTTATGTCTATACATAGATATATGCACCCCAATTGAGAAAGGAAGTATTGTATGTAAACCTCAATCATAGATTATCGAGGGAATTTAGTTTGTTTGTTTGTTCTTGTTGTGAGGAGATATGGAAACATGAAATTCATTGTAACAATCATGGGATATTCAACTTCCAACAAGAAAAACAAAAGGGACTATGGTAGATGGCATTGGTAAACAAAAAGTTTGGAAGGCTTGGCTTGTTTATTCAAAAGTTGAAATAATGGGATCCATTTGGGAAAAGGATTTAAGAAATTTTTGGAGGTACATGGCCATGAAAGATGCTTGATGGATGATGTTGAAGAAGCATTATCAATTTAAGTCTTATTTTAGAGATCAATTCCTCTACACATGTGAGGAACTAGCTAGTTTTTCATAAGTTTGCAACCTCTTTTAATATGTTTGTCTGCCCAAAATTGAATGACCTACTTAATATTTTTTCGTTTTTGAGTCCCTAAATTTTTACAAGGTTTTGATATCTGAAGTAGCAGAACTGAATGGTATCCCTATCAACCTAATAATTTTTTTTTTAGTAAGTTCCCCAAATCTAGATAGACTTTTGTTTTGTGCATTAACTTCAATTTAATGGTAATTCGATGGGTACACATAAGCAATTACAATGGTTTGATGTACCTTTTATTTGTAGCATGAAATGTATCAACTAAATTCATCTTAATGGAAAGAATATAAGGGTTGACTAGAAAATTAATGAATTGAACTTGAACAACATACATACCAGAATAAACATTATAGTATCCACACATTAGAGCTTGACATGTGTCACTTGGAGTTTGAGTGTTCCACATGTAGGTCTATCTTCTAGTATTTAGGTTTTTCATGTATTACACTAGGTCCACTTTGTATTGTCGACATCCCTCACCTTTCATACAAATTAAGGGAGGAGAGAGTCCTCAAAATAGAAGGGATAATCATCAAAATAGACATTGCAAATAAATTTCATAGGGTACATCATTCATTTATGTTTGATGTCTTACACATGTTTGGTTTTCCAAATCCCTTTAATATTTAGATAGAGGGTTTCATTGGTTTTCCTTGAATAGCCTCATTGGTGAACTGCAAAACCACCTCTTTCTTTTAGAGTGAAAATTATCTAAGGGAAGGTAGTACATTGTCACTACTCTACATCATAATGGTGTATTCCTTAAGTAGATGATTATATCAAGAGAAGATAGTTGAAAACTTACGGGGAATTTCAATAGTCAAAGAAGCTAAAGAAATAAATTGTTTGGATTTTGTTGATGATACCTTAGTCATGTGGAGAGCATCAACAATAATAGTTGAGATATTTAAGCTAGTGCTGGATCAATTCGTGAATGTGTTAGGAAGTCATATTAACAAAGGAAAAAATCATGTGTATGGGTGGAACACCTCTCCCCAACAACTAAAATCCATAACTAGAATCTTAGAGTTCCCTTGTCTTCTAAATTGGATAGGATTTGAATACACGGGATTAACTTTGGGAATACAAAAGCAATGGAGTGGAAACACATCACCTAAAAAATCAATATAAGAATTCATCAATGGGGCTTCAAGTGGGTAAATCTAACCAAAATAGTGGTTTTTATTAGATTTGTCTTATCATCCTCACACATTTGTCAATGATCAACTATGCTAGCTCCAATTGGGATAACACAACAAATTGGGAGAGATATCCAAAATTTCCTCTAGAAAGGAGGGGAATACCAACACCAAGAAGTCCATGTAATCAATAAGAGTATAGTGAGGGCTACTAAGGAGAACATAGGGTGGAATACTAAATATCCCTTTCTTAGGAATATAGCATTAGGGGGAAAAATATTATGGAAACTAGTGTTTGGAAAAAAAGTAAGGGTGGAAGACACGCTTAGATCAATCAATCTTGGAGGGGAGGGGGTCTTCCTTTTGGTAATTATGAAAAGATACAACACCCATAACACTTGAACTGGGTTCCTAGAAATTGAAAACAAACCAAGATTTGGGAGGATGGAATTATGGGGAAATCGCCATTAATCCAACTCCTTGAATTAATGGAAATAAGAGAGTGCACGAAGGATCAAGGAGTCCATTCTCCCTTTGAGTTATAAAGGTGGGATCAATCAGAAACAATGAAATAATTCTAGGTCCAGTAACTCTATCCAAACTTGGAAAACATAAAGTTCAAAGTCTTCATGCTTCCAAAAGTTTCTATGTAAGAAAAAAATGGATAAGCACGAGTATTAATGAGAAACATAGTACCAACATAATGATATGTTGTTGTAGTAGTAATACTTGCAATAAATATGAACATAACGATCATGAACCAAAGAGGGCCCAACATATTGATATGTTGCAGCAGTAGTAATACTGGAAATTATTATGGGCATACCAACCACAAACCAAAGAGGGCCCACAAGGAATGACAGTACCAAAACTGCTAGTGGTGTTAGTACCAAAGAGAGGGGTGATGTTATCATATAGTTGAGGGACTTGAACCTTGGTCAATGGTTTACTAGTCCTCACTCTAAAGATTTGGTGGACTTCTCTTCTGACTCTCAAGGAAAATCTGAGACCCTAGATGTATAGACACACGATTATACATATGTGTCCTATTATATGTATAGATGTGTAAGTGGCCCATTATTTTTTTCACACTTACATCTCTTAGGTTTGGAGATATTTTCTTATGGTATGTGGAATCTTTGTTTGCAGAGGTCAAAAACTATTTCTCCATCAAATAGTGTAGGTCTATGGAAATTCACTTGTTTAGGTCAGTTTGTGAAGGTTGTCCTCTATATCTTACCTTATATTTCAAGGTTGTTAAGGATTCGAGGTATTTGTTACAAAATAGAATGGCCCAAGGCCTTATCAAAGGTATATCTCTCCTTGAATCATATGCTAAACAACCGATGATTGGAAATTTTGATATGATTCTTTCATAACAATCCTTGAGGGTGAGTCTTCAATAAGAAATATTATGAAATGGTTTAAAATATTTTTCAATGCCTTGGGATCTAAGATCTAGTGACCCAAAACTCAATGTTATAAGTAAGTGCAACATGAATTATCAATATAGATGGTCTCTCAAGGATTCAATTGTCAATGGGATAAAAAGTATGGTTGGATTCAATAGTAACTATGGTGAAAGTGCATTCAAAACAATTTTGATTTTTTCAATGAAATTATGCATAATGATCCTTTTGCAATAACAATGTATCACAATTGATATGTTCAAGAAAAAATTGTTAGCAATGAACTGGTAAACCTGTATTCAAAAATTGGCACATCCATACAACACAGGAAGTGTAGATGACAATATTTTCACTTTCCCTTGGTTGTTAGGTTTCCTACAAATATAAATACACATATGATATTCTCACACAGTAACCCTCTAAAAGATATTTCATTCATCATATAAAGACACAAATTTCTCTAATGTTATCGAAAACATAGCAATGAGGCCCATTTCCATAGTGTACTATTGAAACAAGTAGCACCAAATATTGTTGTGAGCACTTCTTTACCTTTTTCATAAGGAGAAATCCATCAATGAGTAGATCATATAAATTTTAATGTGCATCATACTAAGAATTTTATTAAAAATAACATTGTGAAACAAGAGGCCACATCTATGTTTTATTCCAAAATAATTTTACACAAGTCCAGGCCATTGGAGTTAACTTAAAGAAACCCGAGGAGGACAAGGAACTCTTGAATTTGTTCTCATTTTTTCTTCTAGAGTAGATGAAACACATTGAGTCAAGATGAATATGCATTGCACAGAAAGCTTGATTAGAAATAGAGCATATCCCAAAAAACATTTCTCTAACTTTAAATGACATCATTTAGGGATAAAATTCCTAGAAGAGATTGGAATTATGAAAAGGAAAAGAAGGGGTCGTGCTTCTAATAATAGTATGCTTATTGGATTATTGAGAAAACAAAGAAAAAATATTTTGCAAGTCCTTTTCTTCACAATTGAAACCATTTAGGTCTCACAAAAGAAGTCAATGCATTCCAAAGAGTGAACTCTCATAATAAAAACACAAAGTTTGGAAATAATATACCATGCACTCATTGAGAAATAATATCAAAGATAGGTGTTGGACACACCTAATCATCATTGCATTGTTTGCAATCAAACTTGGAATACAAAATATGTCCATGTTAACAAACATCTCTATTGCAAAAACCCAAGTTTTGAATGGAGCACCTCACATTAGTGACAAACACAAATAAGATCATGGGAATATATGTGTGAGTAGAACATTTGTGTATGGATTGCAACATCACAACATTTTGAAATTTACAACTCCACAAAAATTAGGTGGAATAGAAAGATATATTCATTGAGTTTGTTATTTGAACAAGAAGAAATGGTAATATGATTAAGATTGTGTTTCTAGTCATCCAATTGCACCTAAGGCCCAACTCTTTATCCCCAAAATATTCATTGGGTTGATATCACCCTTGATAGGAGGAATCAATGTTCAACTGAAGGTTGGATGATCCTGATCCTACAAAGCTATGGGGTGATTAAATAGGGTTGACCTGTAGTGCCACCATTTCAAGCTGAAAACTAGCAGAGAGACCTTAACATAGGGGGTTGTTGATTGAGACCTGTGTTAAGTAAGGGGTTGAGTGCTATAAAAGTCACCAACAAAGGAGAAGCAAGTTCCATGGAAGGATCAACAAAAATGAGATCTAGTAGCAAGCATCTACAAGGCAGAGTGAGCCAAAGGGATAAGAGCCATAGGAGTTACCAAATGCAGAGTTATTAAAGTAGAGGCCTTGAAAGAGAGATCAACCTTTTCCTATAGAGTAAAAAGAGTAGGGAAAGGATCCCTAACTAAGGGCTACTATGAGAGATCCATTCAATATTCCATAGAGAAGAAAACCCCAATACATCATTCATTATACCAAACAATAGATCAATAATAAAAAAGATAGATAGATAAAATTGCTTCATGATTTTTCCTTTCCTTGTTATAGTTCAGGAGTTTGTGAACTGCAAGATCATAGTGGAGGAGACACCTATTGGTCCCTATTCCAATCTCTTCACTATTGAGTTCCTTAAATGTTGGGGGAAGAATTCCACCCCTATTCGAACTAGCTCTGCTTATATCCTGTTGTAATGCAGTTCCATCACCAATATTGAAGTTCTATGATCCATAGAGCGTAGTTTCTCATTCTTAGCACAACTCTTAGGTCATATCATGGAGGAGGTTCATTTTAGTTGGGGTGAGACTGAAAATATTTCCCTCATGGTTCAAACAAACTCATGGTGATTTCTCTTTCTCCTCGAACCTATCAATATGTCAGTTGCATCGTTATAGATTCCCACACTGAGATCCTATTGCACAATATAGGGTTTTTTACCATGGTTAATAAAGGATACCTAAAAAATTAGTACTCTACGAAGATTCGATAAAAAACTTGTTGACGGGAAAATTTGACATGCCGCCAAGTGGAAGAATAGATCTGGTCCAGGGTTGTCTAAATAACCCAAGTTGTTTGGTGTAACCTATTCTAATGGGTTTAATGGACCCGTTAGCCAACTAAAGTCCTAAAAATAATAAAAGAAATGAAACTAACCTAAAATCTATGATTCTAACAAATGATATATTACCGACTAATGTTTATTAAAAAGAAATGTGAATATAAACAATCTATATATAGGTTAAAAGGTTTGCATGAAATCTTGTGAAAATGATTGTTTGATAAGGTTTCTGAATAAAATATGAACAACACTTCTTTTTGTTTTTTTTTAAAGATATTAAACAAATAAATACTAAATGAATATGATTGAAACAGTGACACAAAAAAAATCAAAGCTAATTAATGTAATCATTGTTTCATTCATAAACAACTCTAAATAAAAGAAAAGAATGAATCTACTAACCTTTAACTGATCAATCAACTGATTTTATCTTCATGTGTTGTATGAGCTCCTACTTGTACTGTTGTTAACGGAAACCTATAACAAAACAATACTAGCACTTCCAAAATACATTCAAAGAAGTATTTGATATTGGAGTAAATTAATAACAACAAAAATAAATCTAATTAAAAATCTCGTGATCTTAGGATGATCAATATTTAAGAATGAGAGAAAACTCAGATCTGAATATTGATTTTATCCAACATTTAACATTAAGAATAAATTAAAAAATGATCAAATGATAGATCAATCACACATAAAAAATGGAATAAGAAATTATGGACAACATATAACATTTAACAGTATGAAAACACCATATGATGACAAACTAAAGCTAAAATAAACCATAATAATATTCTCATTATACAACATTAATGAAAGAACGAAATGGAATAAGCATCACACAGGTCTAAAGCCAATGATGAATTGCTTTCCCATATTATTTCTCAAAATCACATGCCCATACTGTAGTCCTGGAAGATTTTTTTGGGATAATAGACTCTTAAAGATAGAAAAAAATTAATACATAAATGATAGCAATTAACCATGTATTGATAAAAAAGACTAAAGCTAATTTAAATCAATGTATAATCAATTATTCAAAGAATATGAAGATATTATAATGAAAATAAAACCATTTTACTCACAGGAAAAAAGCCATTAAATAACCTGGAATTCCATATTCTTCTTTGAAAATACTCGTTCATTCTCCCAAAGATTCAAGAAAAGAAAAGAAAAGAAAAAAGAAAAAAGAAAGAAAGAAAAGAGGGCATAAAATAATTGCAATAAAAGCCCCATGAAATAATAGTAAGTTGGTCTTTACCTTTCAAGCATGGCCAAGTTCTTTTTAAATTTGATGTTGATAGGGTAGTGAATGAATTTGGCTAAATGGTTTAATCTTAGCCAAAGTGTCTAGGTTAGATTAGTGAATAGATCTAGCCAGACTGTCTAATCTTGTCAGATAGCCCCAGGGTAGAGTAAATTCTTAACCCAACAGTTTAATCTGGGTTAATTGTCATAGGAAGATAGGTTAGTATGTAGGCTAGTTGTTTTATTGTTTCATTCCAATAAAACCAACTTGATGTAAATGTTGCACCATGTTTCATATGCTTAGAAGATAGTTTGGTCGAAGCCCCATGGTGGTGTCTACTTGAAAAGTTTGTGGAAAAACCCATAAAATGCATTTATCCTAAGTTTTCCCAGCGCATGTGTTTTCTTCTCCCCATTTATGCTCCCTGCACATATCGACGGTCTTGATCGCGGTGCCCAGATCTATGGTGTACAGAGCATTCCAAACCCCCCCGACCGTTCTGCTTTTAACCGGGGGGGTCTGGAATTGCTGATAACATTTGTGTGCAACTGGACGACCCAGGGTTGAGCGCTTAAATCAACGATAAATATTGAATTCCGGACCCCCCCCATTCATTCTGCCTTTAATGGAGGGGGGGGTCCAGAATGAGTGATAAAGAGCGCGCTTAGATCTACAACTCAGAAACATGCGTGCATATCAACAACCCAAAATGGATTTTGGACCCCTCTGGATGATCTACTTTTAACTTGGGGGGGGGGTCTGGAATGGTTTTCCCCCTCTGGCGGGTCCCTTTTTATATGTGGCATCAATCTATTTGCCCTGAAGTCCCATCACCATCTGCTATCTGACAGACCTACGTCACTTATGGACGTCACCTTCCACTTCTTCCCGAGTTAGTCACATCCCACAACTGCTGTCAGTCCCTTCCCCCCTTTCACTCATGGCAAACCCCTTATTACAACTTTTACCTCTAATCCCTATCCACCACGTCACCCATTTGTATCTTTCAGCCACCGTCACCTACCATCTCAACCCCAAATGACTCGTTGTCCATTTATTACTGGATAACATATCCGTTATCCAACTGACCTGTCTCCTGTGCCCAACTGACCCCAGTTTAAATAAAACCACCGTTATTTCCCTTACCTTCACTATTCACCTGTCACACTAGAGAAATTCACTACTTACTCCTCCATTGCATTCTGTCACCCTCATCCACAGTCAGTCGCCCCCACTAACGTTGTGTTTATTATAGGTACTATTGCAGAAATGGCACCAAAGCCCAAACAAGCAGAAGGAGAGGAGAATCTATTTCTCCCACCTCCTGTCGACCTAGATAGGATCCCACTGGTCGACAAAGACTGGTTAATCGCATATACCAAATGTGATTTTGATTTCTTAGACCTCCAGTCATGGCTCAGGGAAGTGCTCTTGGACCAGAGTGATGAAATTGGACTCTGGGAGTCCAATTTACCCCTCTACCTCTTTCCTCAGATCTACCATTTTCCTGAGTTTGCTCTCAAGTGTCAAGCTCATTATATCCCCAAGCAAAGAGCCATCGTCTCCTCGTTCGGAGAGATCTTGTTCCTTATCACGCCCGAAGCCATAGACCAGATGATGCAAATTTCCTGAGCTGACTCTGCGTCTCCCTTCAACCTGGAAATCCTTACAGAGTTGTACCATAAAATGACTTTTCCCCAAAGAGCCCAAATATTCGATCTTTTCCTTTCCGCATCCACTCAATTGCCCTCCACAAATCCCCCTTATCCATCTTCCATGTTCTCGACTAAGGGAAACCAATTCATCTCATCCCTTTGCGCTCTGTTGGGATACTATTCTGATCAGTGGGTAGATGAGCCCATTCTGGGTTTTCTATCCATTTTCTCCACTGATGAAAAGCCCACCACCCAGTTTGATTTCAGCACATTCTTGGTTGATAATATTCACGAACAGTTCGTGAATTTTGGCATGGAAGGCTTGTTCAGATATTCATCAATACTATCCTACTTTTTCATCTTCTTCCAGGCAGATAAATTTAGTTTTTCCATGCAGAAGATGGATGAAGATGGTAAACCTCAGGCAGTCACAACATGGACTTCCTTGCTCAAGCACAACTCCATGGAGTACAGTTTTAAGGCGTTCATCGATCAGTTCTACCACCCTGTGGTAAGTATGCTGAGCGACAGGCCCGAGCCTCAAATAAATGACGAAGTCCAGAGAATCCTACTTCTCTCGGACAACACAAAGACTGGGGATTGGTACCTATATCAAAATCATACCGAGATCAGAGTATACGGGTGCGAATTGGCACCGTATAAGATGCCAAAGTATTTTCCTGTCAGAATCTTTGCTCTAGAATATATAAGGCAGATTATAAATTCAGACAATATTCATTTTGTATCATTGAAGAAAAAGAAGCAACTTAGAATCAAGGGCCAGATTGGCTCCTTCATATGCAACAGTCATGGCGTCAGGGAAGAAGCAGACAGGATGATAAGGGAGATGAAATTCTTCATGAGCTTCCCATGGCACTATGATCGTTATGGGATCATCTCAGAGATGAGGGTGAAGAACAAGAACATCCCCTATGTTCATGAAGCTAGGCCTGAGGTGGAAAAATGTGAAAATCAAATAGTGTGGGAGCCTAACATGTTGGTCGAAGTGGAACAGTAGGTTCCCCCTTCGGGTCGAGCCTCCATAAGGACATCACCCCATCATTGCCGAAGAAATCCACAGACTCCCCATTGAACACTCAGCCAGGCAAGATTGGGCCCAAGCTGAGCATTTTCGAGAAGTACGAGTTAATCAAGAAAAAGAACCAGACCCTTACCAATAGTACTTGTGCTTAGTTCTGGAAGTAGATGTCGACAACACAGCATAGGTTTCTATATGCATTTGACACAGAAAAGGGCAGAATGCACATGGCCTTCCTCCAGGCACAGGTACCATATCCCAAGGTGATCAACGACTACAAGAGGGCCACCTTCGAATTCCAGACGAAGGATGTGCACCCAGCCGATCAGATGGAGCTGCACAAGCAGACAGGGGAAATGTTTTTCTACACTCTGGCACATGCTTCTACTACTGTGTCTAAATTCCAGGTGTCCCTGAACAATGTTCAAACACAATTAAAGATGGAGAAGATATCGTCCTTTGTAAAGGACAATAGGATCAAAACTTTGGAGGCGTTAGTCCTCAAGATTGGCTATGATCCTTCAAACGTGAAAGCAACAGAGGAAATGATAAAGAATAAGAATGTTGATATATAATCCTTAAGGAAACAACTGAAACTCCCACCCACAGAGGATTCACAGGAGAAGGAGATAGCAGAGAAAGAAGGAGAGAAGGATGAAATGCTGAAGCTGCTCATGGAGCAAAATGTACAACTCAAAGAAATTTGAGTCGAGATGGAGAAACTATTAAAGGAGAAAGAACAACTGAAGCCAATGGAAGTCATTCCATTGAGTGCTATTCCAATTTTAGGAGTGAGCACAACATCAGTGACAAAAGTCCCATCTGCGACTCCATTGACATCTCAGGAGAAGACAACCGACATGGCTAAATCCATGGAAAAGATGAACCTACAGGAGACAAAGATCAGTAGGCTTAAAAAGGAAGTTGAGAACCTTCAGGAACTCAAAACATCCTTCCAGACCAGCCTCTCCAAGGAAAAGCAGGTGACAGAGCAACTCAAGCAGGAGTTACAGTAGCTCGGGAAGCAGAAAGTGGCAGGAAAGACTTTGGCCAAGGTTAAAGAGAATGTATGGACATACATCACTAAGTCCATGAATGGAATATGGCCAATGATCCAGGTCATGTTTGAGAAGAATGAGTTGGTGTTGAGAAGCAAACAGGCCATCGAGAAGATCAAGTAGAATTGGGAGACATGCCAACACAGGCAAATGAGATAATCAAGTTCCTCAATTCTAAGACCAGGGAAGAGATGGAAGAGCTGAAGATTGAAGACAGAACAAAGACCATCCTTGAGGTCAAAAGGGTTTTGACCAAGAGGGGATTAATGCTTCAGCTGGAAGAAAAGGTTCAGGCCATGGACCTGGGGATACAAAGATTCCTCAGTAAGATTGAAGATCTCCAGAAGAAAGGTCTTCCTGGTCTGAAAGTGATCAATGATAAATTGATGACACTCCCAGACTACAAGAAGAGATTAGCTGAAGTGGCTAAGGACAATTCAAAGTTTGTAGGCATACAAGGGAGAATCACTGACAAGGAATTCTTGGATGCCCTTTAGTGGGACATCAATATCCAACATGATATTCGATACATATTCCTCACCAAGCCTACATTCGCCAAGTATACAGAAATGGATGAAGTGTATCGAAGATTTCTCAAAGTCAACGTGCCCAGTCATCTCAGATAAGAGGAACTCTGCGATCTAATCGATTAGAAGATGAGTTATCCAGGTCCAGTCAGCTGTCCAGTCAGATGAGGTCGTGCAAAGGCTTCATCAACGGTCTACCCAGAAATCAGCGCGCAGTTACACCAAGTCATCAAGCAGTTCCTAGATTTAGGAAATTTGTTAAATTACTTAGGCTAAAAATAGATTTAGCATGTCTTGGTCATTTATGATAGGAAAGTTTTGTAATTTGAGTTATAAATACTTCACCTTTTGAAGTATTGGGGGTTGTTGATCTCCACACCCTGACGCTATTCAGACTGTAATATTTTTAAAGAGATCTTCCATTAATAAAAAGGAGGCACTTTTACAGGATTCTTGCATGTATTCACTGGTGATGTTGTTTCTCTAAGTCGAATGTTATTCTCTCTTTGTTATCATACTATTTTCTGAATCTAATCTTTAAGAGTAACGAATGTTGCAAGATTTATCTCGTATACCCTATTTATGACTAGAAATATTTTAATGTTTTTCTTCTGGTGTTTTCAATAAAGAAATTCTTAAATGCTTCTTTGTTGAAAGTATCTTTCTCATCTTTTCTGCTAATCATCATTTAAGCTACTAAAGATCCAGTGATTATATTATCTCGCCCTATGAAAGTTTTTCCTTTGCGTTTCTGGTTTGTATTTCATATTTTATTAAACATAGACCCCATAGCCCAATGGAGGTGTAGACTGTCTCAACCAATCCAAAAAACACTTTGACAACAAAACCAACCTATTTCTTTACTTAGCCTAATATATAAAATTTGGAAACATAGCTAAATCATATAGAGAGATCCCTCTCTAAAGTTGGAAGAGATATATCCCATCTTCAAAAGTGGTTGGATAAAGTTACCTTTGTAGATTTCTTCTGTTCTCAACCTCTAGGAAATTTACCAAGTGCTAACAGGTGTGTGGCATGAAATGAAGCCCCTGAATCTACTATCCAAGACTCAGAAATATTATCTATAGAAATAATCAAAGCATCTTGTAACACATCACCTGTTACATTTGCTTCATGATTTTTCTTCTGTTGTCCATCTCTTTGTTTCTTTGGAGCTCTACAGTATTTCTTCAGATGTCCTTTCTTCCCACAATTCCAACACTCTATCTTTCCAAATATGGATTTGTATCTTCCCTTCCTAGAACTCTCGTGGTCCCCTGAGACCTTTTCTCTATCCTTTTATATTCCCCCATTCTCCATGTTTAACGCATTACCTGATGTCTCAACAGTGCTTTTCCATCGCATTTCCTCACTAAGGATAACACCAACAACATCATCAAATTTTAAAGTATTTAAACCAGAGAAGAATTACTTATAGCCATGACCAAGTCATTCCATCTTTCTGGCAATGAGCACAAGATTAGAAGAGCCCCGACCTCATCATCAAAGTCCACTTTTAAATAACTTAGTTTATTACTAACCATATTAATTTCATTTAAATGATCTGCAACAGACCCACCTCCTAACATCTTCATATTAAATAATCTCTTCATTAGAAATACCTTATTGGACGCCGAGGGTTTTTCATACAGTTTAGACAATGGTTCCATCGACTCCTTCGTTGTCTTTTATTTCAAAATATTGAAAGCCATCAATGATGCCAAGCTCATTCATATCGTTCCTAGTGCCTTTTTTTCAAGAACCTCCCATTCTTCATTCTTCATGGCCATCATCTTCTTTTCTATTCCACCTAAAGGTAGGAATACATCCTTCTGATATAAATAATCTTCTATCTGCATCTTCCATAACTGGTTGTTTTGGCCATTAAATTTCTCGAACCTAAAATTTCCATCTTCCGCCATTGCTCCCACTTGAACCATGAAACCCCATTTTCTTGCACGTTACCCTTTGAGTTGATACCAGTTGTTAGAAAAACAAGATCGCGGATCAATAAAATAAAAAAATGTGGAAATAAAAAATGGAAGATACACAATACAATAGACACACAGATATGCGTGATTCACCTAATGTGGGCTACGTCCACCAAATAAATTGTCAGTTCCTTCCTTTATTATTATCCAACAAATGAAGGGATACAACCTACAACACACCCATTGTAACTTCATCTTATTTATGTCACAATATCCTCTCTCAGAATAAAATATTCACCATGATACATAGCCACAATACATTTCCCTCATAAAAGAGGGTTTCCTACTAGGGAAAAAAACCCTAACATAACTTCTACCGTTGTATCTGCGACCTTATAATGAACAACCCATATTTACAATGAAATTACAATATTCATTTACAAGGAATTTTTTCCTTCGAGGGCCTCGCCCCCAAACCCCCTACACTCCCTCGCATGGAAGAGTGTAAATTCTTATGGGGTTTCAAGTCGTATAAACATGGATGAAAAAAAGACCTCTGAATTAGGAAGATTATCAGGCTCCACAACCAACACCAAGAGGAATGCCGGTAAAGTATAATGTAGAGGAAGATCAAGAGGGTATTGAAGAAGAAGATGATGTAGAGGAATATCAAGAGGGTATTGAAGAAGAAGATGATGTAGAGGATCAACATGAGTTAGATGATCATGTTCCAGAGGAATATATTTAAGAATTAGTTGAACCAGATGATGTAGGAGACAATGTTCATGAAGATGATATCGATGATGAATTTATCGAAACTGACATCGATGATGACGATGATGATATGGCCAATCCTTAAAATGTTGAACCTAGATAGGATGACACAGATGTGGACTTGGATGGAGAATATTATCAATTAAATTTAGGTGTATGACGCATTATATGTATATATATATATATATATATATATATATATATATATATTGATTTAATATTGATATAATTATTGACTTGTATTGGTATATTAGATAAATTAGTGTTCAAGTTTAATTATGTCATTTTTTGTTATGTTGGTATATGTTGTAGGAGACGTTTTTTAATTATGACAAAAAACACATTCATTTATTTTCTAGTACATAGATTTTGTCAGGTTTTGGGGAATTGAGAGCGACGTGCGGGGGGGGATAGATGAGCTTCCACCTTCACATGGTTGGCCCTGTTCAATAGAGAATATTAAACAATTCTCGAAACTAAGAGAAGCTTGTAATGTTAATGCACAACTCTATTTATTTCACCTAGTTAGTTGTTATATCATATTTAATAACTCAAAAATAAGGTCTGTTTTCTCATGTACTTAAAACTGGCGCATATAAATCATGACATGTGAATGGGTCCAACATTGAAATTTTTTCAATTTGTGCTTGTATGGACTGAAATTTCACATGGCTAGACTAGACACATGAAATGACAATATGGGATGGTTTCCAGACTCAAACATGACTTACACAAACAATTTCACAACCAAACAACAAGCCTATAGAATAATTAATGTGAAGGGTGAAAACACCAATTTTTTGGGTGGCATCACCTGCTTATGTACTTAAACCGGTGCATATAAATCATGACATGTGAATGGGGCCAACATTGAAATTTTTCAATTTGTCCTTGTATGGATTGAAATTTGAGATGGTTAGACTAGACGCATGCATTGACAATATGGGAGGGTTTTGGGATTCAAACATGACTCGCACAAATAATTCGACAATAAAAAAACAATCCTATAGAATAATTAAAGTGAATGGGGCCAATGTTGATTGTGTTTTCCAATTTGTTCTTGTATAGACTGAAATTTCATGACATATTAGGAAAACACACGTTCATTGACGGTGTGAAAGGGTTTCTGGACTAAAAAATGACTCAAACAAACAATTCGACAATTAAATATTCTTTGGTTATTCTATCAAAACCCAAAAATAAGGCAAGCCTGCTCATGTACTTGACCCTACTTATAAGTGACATGTGAATGGGGCCAACGTTGAAATTTTTTGAATTTGTGCTTGTATGGATTGAAATTTGGCATGGTTATTCTAGACACATGCAATGAAAGTATGGGAGGGTTTCCAGACTCAAACATGAATCACACAAACAATTTCACAATCAAACAACAAGCCTATAGAATAATTAATGTGAAGGACGACAAGGCCAAATTTTTGGGTGGCATCGCCTGCTCATGTACTTGAAACCAACGCACATAAATTTGACATGGTTAGACTAGATGCATGCAATGACAGTATGGGAGGGTTTTTGTACAAAAACATCACTCGCACAAATAATTCAACAATAAAACACCAATCCTATAGAATAGTTAATGCAAAGTACTAGATGAATTAATATGTGGTCATAAATTGATGCTTGGGATGATAGTGCAATTCATCTACGTTGAAAATTTTTCTAGCATATTCTCAGGTAAATATTCTTAGGGTTACCAAGAGAGGTAATATGAAAGTTCTGATTTCCACTATAAAGCCTAATCATTTTTTATTCTTTGGAAATAAGTCAATCACCCACTTCAAAATTTCTCGTGCATTTGTAAGATCTTCATTTATTCCAAAAGCATCCAGGGAATAAGTAAAATAATGTTAACGGAATAAGCAAACTCCCCATCTGGAAATGTCTTCCACCTAGATCAACCCAAAAAAATGTGTCTTATGACCAAAAATAGGGGAAATGCCCCATCTCTGCCCCACAGAATAAGTAAAATAACGTTAAAAATAGTGGTATTTCACTTGCACTGAAAATGTCTCCCACTTATTCTACACCTCTCAAGTCATTTCACAAAGTTGGAATAGATTCAAGCTCAACATGTTCTTCTTTCCTCGCTAATTCTGCCAAGCTCATTCCCTTGGCTATGGTTTCTCTAGATAGTAGATAGGGATAGTAGGAATTTCATTAATCCATTCATGTGTGTCAGTAATTAGATGATGAGGCATTTGGCTACCTTAAGAAAGTCATAGTTACTCCCACCGTTTACCCGTTCTTGGTTGAATTTCTTCACTTTTACATACATAGAACTGGGCATAAATCACATTGTGTTAGCATCTACATGGACCATCGCAATGCTTTGTTTTAATTAAATAGTCTAATTCCCCTTGTTCGCACCAGTTTTGAGCCGATTGTACTTATAAGGTTATATATTAATTATATTAAATATATTAAGGTTTGATGTTAATTATATATATACAATATTATATTATATATATTAATTATATTAAATACAAAAAAAAAACATAAAAAAACAAAGCATAAATTTTTTAACAAAAAACTAAAACCAAATTAAAAAGAACTTGCACCCATTCCCAAACTAGTAGAGCACGAGAAAAACCATCATGCTCGTGAGCATAGAAAATGCCCTCGATAGCACTGCAAATCTAATCGACAACATAGCACTAGAAAAACCCGTCTGTGAGCATATAAAATCTCCTAGACACCATTGCAAATCCACTCGACAACATAGCACTAGAAAAAACCGGCCGTGAGCATAGAAAATCCCCTTGACAGTGACAAAGAGAGTCGAAGGAGGCCCTATCCAATAAATTTGGACAGTGACCGAGGCAGAGGAGCCTTATCTGGCCAAAAACATTAGTGATCATGGAGTGGCGATATTGTTATAGGTGAATCCTCCTGTGGACAAGCAGATTCCCTCTTGGTATCTAGACCCCTAAAACCAAGATAGAAAGGATGCTATCATTGGTCACTGACATCCTTTTAGATCTAATTAAGCTAATTAATGAAGAGGAGGAAGAAAAGTGTACCTTTTTAAATGGTGTTTTTCCTCACAAAGTCTAAGTTGAGATTCAATCCCAAGCTCCTTGATAGGTCCTGCAGAACAAACAAAGATACAACAAGCTTCCTATTCTACTAAGATTAGCTCAAACACAGATCTATCTACTAAATACAAGTTCATGTGCAACAAACATAAACTTTAAAGAAATAGGTCAAGCATGTATATATATGAATGAGAACAAATGAAGAGTATGTACAATCCTATGATGAAGGTGGAATAGCTTCTTATAGCTCTCCTTGTCCAACCCCTTTGCTCAAGTAATCTACACTGATTATGCTTCAATGGAATCTCACTTATGAGATCATAAGTTTGGTGTAATTCTCAATCTCCATCTCTCTTACTGTATGTTGCCTATGAGATCATAAGTTTCATACTTCTAATCTTTTCATGTCCCTTTCACTATGAGAAGGCCTCCTTATATAATCTTGGAGAGACCCAACCACTTGAACGATATTTGGGATAAGTTGAGGATTCCTCTCCTTCAGTTGTGGATCTTCCCTAAGATCATGCCTTCAACTCATATTTGAATCCAACCAATTTCATAGATTGAGGGGATTCTTCCCTGATTTCCTCCACAAAACCAAAATTTCTCCCAAAAAAGGCCATCACTCCCTCAAAAGGGACACAGAGCACTAGAACGCTCCCCTAGAAGAAGGTACAGAGTGTCAGCACTCCTTGATAATATGTAGGGGAGCGCTCCTTTCCAAATTTGACTTTTGAGTGGCTTTTTCAATGGCAAAATGCTTGTACTCCTTTATAATTGATTTCTCCCCTTCAAAACTAGTCTTTGAGGTGTCTTAAGTGTCCTTATGATGTCATTAGAGGCACGGCATAGGCAATATGGAAGTATGATGTTTGCAACACTTGTGACACTTGTGGTCAAGATGTGACACTTGCGCATAAGATGTGACACTTACAACACTTGTAATGATGACACTTGCGACACTATTGAAGTGAGTAATTTTGATGTGTAATAGATTGCCCCCCAAAGTGCGAAGTCAAAATATGATGATGATTGAAGTACTTTGTATACTTTTTTTAGCAAGGGTATGGACATGGAGAACCTGGTAGAAGCTGCACACACCCATCAAACAAATATTATGACATGTTTCAAACCCAAGGTAGGCATACCTATGCTTGAGTGATAAAGACTTTTTCAGGTATGGCTGCCATAGAATACACTACGTATCCATAATTATATTGACAAAAAGGTATATCCACTAAACATACAACCTGGATCTATACTTCCATGACATTAACTGATCATAGCCACGAAGAATACACAACAGATCTATGAGACGACAAGACATAGCCATGACCAATACAAAGTGGATCTATGTGACAGTATATGTGTCAATATTCAAGAGAAACTTCATCGCAACCTGGGTAAAGTATATATCAGAGTGAATGAATCAACCCAGGTTCTTCTTACCAATCTCGATATATTATGAATCTAACCATGTGGATAGATGTCCTGATGTTGAACATGGCAGAAACCACTTGATTACCGGTCAATGATGTAAATTGTTAACAAGCGCAAGGGAAATCACCATTGATGTCAATGATTCCCAAGGTACCCTAATACATTACAGAAAATGTGAATGGATGAGCTGAAGTCGAACATCCTTGGAATCATCCGATCAGAGGTCAATGATGTAAACCCACTGACAGACACGAGGAGGCTTGCCATTGAGGCATGCAGGTCCCAAGGTACTAACTGGTTTCTAAGTCTAGTTCCTGGATGATGTGTTGAGGTCGATAGGAATAGACTCGTCGCAAGAGGGCCTTGATGTATCCCCCATCAACGACATGAAACTGACACAGAGATGTAATTGGTGGATCAAATGAAAATGGACTGACACAGGTATTGAAACAGGATATTTGTGATCGCTGACTCTCGAGGCAGATACTTCCCGTGAACACTGAGGCACAACAATAGAAACATGACATGGAACAAAAAATGATAATGCAATGGATACTGTGACTTACATCGGGTTAGAAAAAGAAGTAAGGAAACTCAAAGGATTGGTTCAGTGTAGAGTTTCAGCAGATTGAAATGCATGCAAAGATAAAATTTCATGTTCAAGGGCGACTGTAAGGTCACTAGTAAAGTTCTCAAAAACTGCTTGGCTTGCTTCTTTCAATTTTTCCCCCATCCAGATAGACGAGTACCTATTTTTAGTTTAACGAGCTCAAGGAGGGTAAGACATGCTAGATATAAATTACCTTTAGTAAGTTCCTTTTCCTTTGTTTAACGAACTTGAAGAAGTAAGGGTTTGGTCCTGTATGGGCCCTTCAATGTATGATTTTTTTAATGAGTCCAGAGAAGGTAAACTCAGTGATTTTTCATGTTTAGAGAGTCTGAAAAGAACTTAAAGATGACTCCAGTGTTGTCATTTTTCATAATGTTAGTCTCATGAGGCCGAAAAAGAGATAAATTATCACTCGAAAGACACCCTTTCAAAACTTTTAATGAGTGGGAAAGGAAGCAAGATCACTCGGCAATCTTTTCATGTTTAGAGAGTCTGAAAAGAGCTTAAAGGAGACTCTAAGGGGTTCCTTTTTGTTGATACTGAGAGGGGGGTGAATCAGTATCAAGTAAAATTTAAAAACTTTTTCAACTTATACTTAAACCATTCAACTATATCCAATGAGAAATGAACAATAGTATAAGAGTTACACCAATACACCATAATACACCATGCACAATATATGAGAAATAATCAATAGTTTATTGTTCAAGGGAAGTAGTGAATTCCAAAGGTAGCTACAGCTTCCAAATGTAAAGGGAGGGATAAACCCCCAAGAGGAAGATACAATCCTCCAATATCAAGAGAGATTTTAACTCTCCATCCTTGTCCCTTCCTTCCACCCAAGAATATATGAAAGATAATAAAACTTTACATTAAATCATAACCATTAACCAATCATCACATAGAACCTGATAATGCTTCTTGAGACTTCTTCAATTTCTGCAATTCTTCAATTCTTGGATTACTCTGATCCTATAGATAATATTACCCAATGTATTATCTGAAACTCCTCCAATTTTCACTCCTTGAATCCTCCCCAAAAAGAGGTTATAGAAAGAATGGTAGACTTTATTCAATTTTGGTCTATTCAGAATACCCAACTTGTACAGCATGCCCCGCACTCAATATTTAACATCCGATTCTAAACATTGCACCCAATAAATTAACATTTGTACTCTTTCCAATGGAAGTGGTCCCACATCATTTGTATTTTTTATGAAGAAGTTATGACTGTTTTACCCGGAACACCTGTTTATTGACTAGCTTCAGGATTGGTCACAAAACCTATCTTCTAGAGAGTGTATCTCCATAATTATAGTGAATCAAGAGATAAAATTTTAACCAGTGGTACCTTTATATGTCTTCTCAATACCAAAGCGATTTCACCATTTGAATATTTCTAGAAAACAATTTATAGAAAAAATGGTAAGATGAACTGAAAATAACATACCTTAGAACACATCACCAAAAGACTTCATCCTCCCTTGAAATCTGGCCTTCTTTTACTTCTTATTCCCTCTGAAATTCGATTTGTATCAAA
>ML785384.1:0-15970 GCA_009831015.1 Picea engelmannii
AAATATCACACCCTAATAGGGAAGTTCATGGGAATATATTCATCAGAGAAGGCTCTGATGGTGTGGGTGAAATCACGCTAGAAGGTGAAAGGACAAGTGGATTTGAAACTAGGTTGAAAGGGATTCTTCATAATAATTTTCTCTAATACTTGGGATCATGATTGGATATTTGAGGAAGCCCCATAATTCTTTAATTATGCAGGTCTCCACATTAGATACTAGATAGAAATATTCATTCAAGAGAAGGAGGACTTCATCACAACCCCAATGTGGATAAGGATGTACTCCTTACAATAAGAGTTTTGGGAACTAGAAACCTTGGAAGGAATAGGGAACACCCTAAGAGCTTTTCGTTGGGTAGGTATTATATTATTTGCACATGTGTGTGGGGGGGCGCGTCATATTTGACGAATGCATCTAACGATTTATGCTATTTTAGTGTTTTTTCTATTTTTAGCAGTTTTCTAAATTAATCCTGGATTAAGGGATTAGGGTTTTGGTCGTTGCATAATACCTAAAATATTGTGTATATATATTGTATTGTGAATGGTGAAATTAATACAATGAAGATTTGAGAGGTGTGACACCAAGGAAGGATGGCTTTCTCCCTATTTAGGGTTTCCAATGTAAATCTTTGTGTACTATGTGTGTGAACCATTGATTAATTTATGTTTTACTTAGAATCTATATGCATTGCTTTACTTCATAGGTTTAAAACTTACATGTGGTATCAGAGCACATTTTTGGCTTCAGAGTGACTCCTTTTTTGCTTAGGAATTGGATCGGTCTTAATAGATAAATTTTATCTTGGGTATGTGATAAACCTAGGTTCAGTGGGATCTTTGTAGTGGTGATTTGTGTGTTGAAAGAGAATGGCAAGCAATTCTAGAATTGAGATTGAGAAATTCAACGGTAAAAACTTTGAGCTATGGAAGATCAAGATGGAGGACCTTATTGTAGATAAAGAACAAGGGATCGATGTGGATCTTGGTACATGACCTACTGGTACACAACCTATAGCTACACAAATTACTAGTACACAAACTAATGGTACACAAAGTACTAGTACCCAATTTATTGGTATGTCGCAAAAAGATTGGGAGAAGTTGGATAGAAGAGCAAGGAGTACGATTCGACTTTGTTTGGATGATTCAATGTTATTGAATGTGTCGGGATAATATACAACCAAGGAACTATGGGAAAATTTGGGGAATTTGTATCAGTCAAAGTCCCTAGTAAACAAGTTGTTTCTTCGAAAGAATCTATATCTTCTTAAGATGGAATATGGAGATTCTAGGACAGAGCATCTAGATTCCTTCAATACTTTGGTAAGTCAACTTGGATATGTTAATATTAGACTTGCAAAAGAAGATAAGTGTATTAATTTGTTATGTTCTTTTCCAGATTCCCGAGGTTGTAGCAATTGCTAGTACTACTCAATCTGCATTGAAGTATGAGGATGTAGTTTCATCTTTGTTATCAAAAGAGATGAGGAGCAAAAGCATGGATAGTCATAGCACAAATGATTTATTTGTAAGAGGTCATCCCAAAGATAGGGATTCAAATAAGTCTTCGGGGGGTGGGGGAAGATCTAAATCTAAAGGTAGGTCTAAATCCCCAGGAAAATATTTGAGGAAATGCTAGAAATGTGGTAAATATGGGAATTATAAGAAATATTGAAGGTATAAGAAAGTTGATAAAGCAAAGGGATCTGATGATTCCTCTTCCATAGAGGCAAAAACCTCCACAGAAGAAGGAGGTGATGTTTACATGGAATCTACAGGTACACATGCAGATCATGATGTATGGTTGATAGAATCAGGTTCATCATTTCATATGAGTCCTCACATGGAATGGTTCAGTGAATATGAAACATATGATCGTGGTGATGTCCTCCTAGGAGATGAATCAACAACTAAAATCATGGGACGTGGAAGGGTTAAGTTGTTGCTGAAATATGGAAGGATTAGAACTATCCTCGAAGTTCTGCACATCACATATCTAACTAGGAGCCTAATATCTATAAGTAAGTTAGATGATGCATGTGTGGATACTTTATTGGGAAATGGCACTTGCAAGATGGCAAGAGGAGAAATTACGTTGATGAGGGGATTCCGATGTGGAACTCTGTACAAGTTTTTGGGAAGCACTTATACTGGTGGGTGTAACATTTCTATTGTCCCTAAGTAGAGAAATAAGGAAGATAATATCCATACTGCCCCTGGAAAGAATACCATGCTATGACATCAAAGACTGGGACAAATTGGAGAAAAGAGCCTTCAAACACTACATGGTAAAGGTATGGTTGAAGGTATGTCTAATTGCACATTGGATTTTGATTTATGTGAACATTACATATACGGTAAATAGAATTGAGTAAAATTTCCATCTAGTGCTACAAAATCAAATGGGATCTTAGAGTTGATACACAATGATGTGTTTGGACCTTTGCATATTCCATCACTAGGTAAATCTGTGTGTTGTGTTTCATTCGTAGATGATTTCTTAAGGAACACATGGATTTATTTTCTTAGGAAGAAATATGAGGTATTTGTTAAGTTTAGAGAGTTTAAGGCTTTGGTAGAAAATCAGATAGAGAAGAAAATAAAGATGTTGAGGACATTTAATGGTTGATAATTTTGTGGGAATGAATTCAAAGAGTTATGTAAGAAGTGCAGTATAGCAAGAAATAAGACTACTCCATACACACCTTAACATAATGAAGTTGTAGAAAGGATGAACAAGATGTTAATGGAAAATTCAAGGAGCATGCTCAGTGGTGTCGGGTTAGGACATGAATTCTGGGTAGAGGAAGTGGGTATTGCATGTTACCTGGTAAATATATCACCCTCGTTGGCATTGGTGGACAAAGCTCCGCATGAGGTATGGACTGGTAAGAAAACCTCTCTTGAACATATCAGAGTGTTTGGTTGTGATTCTTATGTACATGTTCGAAAGGAAAATAAGAGCAAGCTAGATAATAAATCTAAAAAGTGTATCTTTATTGGTTATAAAGATGGTATGAAATGTTATAAGCTTTGGAAACCAGAAACTAAGAAGACGGTTTATAGTCGAAATGTTGTTTTTAGAGAGATTAAATATGTTCCCAAACATGAATTCCTACCAAGGCAAGAATAACCTAAGAAAATAGAGTTTGAGTTGGATGATGCAAAATTTGAACCAACAGAATAAGATGAATACTAATAAAAAGAACCTCATACTACAATATTGAGGAGATCAATGAGGGAAAGAAGGAAACAAGAAAGGTATAGTCTACCCGATTTTCATGCTAATTTTGCTTTATCTATTACTATTGATGATTCCAGAACTATGAGGCAAGCAGTGAATTCGGAGGATAGTAAACTCTAGAAGAAGGCCATGGTTGAAGAGATGGATGCCTTGGATAAGAATGAGGCATGTGATCTAGTTGATTTTCCAACTGGAAGAAAGGCCATTGGAAACAAATGGGTGTTTAAGAAGAAGTTGAATGCAGAAGGAAAAATGGATAAATACAAATCTCAGTTAGTAGCAAAAGGTTATTCCTAGGTAGAGGGAATTGACTTTGGTGAAATTTTTTCTCATGTTGCCAAGTTAACTTCTATTAGATTTGTTTTATCTATTGTTGTTGCTTTTGATTTTGAAATAGAACAGATGGATGTGACGATAACATTCCTACATGGGGATTTGGAAGACAAAATTTACATGAAGCAACCATAAGTCTTTGAAGTGAAGGGAAAGAAAGAGCTAGTATGTAAGCTAAATAAGTCACTATATGGTCTGAAGCAATTACCTAGGATGTGGTACCAAAAGTTTTACACATACATCGTTGGATTGGGATATGTGAGAAGCAGGGCTGATCACTATCTTGTAAGTTTTAAACCTGTGAAGTAAAGCAATGCATATAGATTCTTAAGCAATACATAAATTAATCAATGGCTCATACACAGAGTACACAGAGTACACAGAGATTTTTACCAGAAACCCTCAACCGGGAAAACCTTTCTTATTTTCATTATATCGAATTTCACCATTCGCCATACAATATATACAATGTTTTTAGGTATTCCGTGGATACCAAAACCCTAATCCCTTAATCCGAGATTAATTTACAAATCATCTAAAAATAGCAAAATCCGCTAAAAATAGCAAAAACTGCCCCAAAAAAAATTTCGGGGCGCTTCTTCGAACGCTGCGCGTAACCAGGGGGGGCATACCTGCCCCCCCCCCCTGGGACCCCCCTAGGAAAGTGCCCGGCGCACACGACAGAGCTCTAGGTGAAGGGATCGTCGGACGCAGTTGTCGTATCTGACGCACCCACACACACACACATGCAAAGAATATAACACATACCCAACATATCTATATTCCAAGAAAGTTGGTAAACACTTCATTTATGTAGTGTTGTATGTCAATGACGTGTTGTTGGTAATAAATAACATGGATCTTATCAAGGAGGTGAAATCACAACTATCCTCCAAATTTGACATGAAGGATCTTGGTGTTGCTAACTTCATTATGGGAATGGAGATTAAAAGAGATTATGCAAACATGAAACTTTGGTTGAATCATAGAAAATATGTTGAGACGATATTGCAGAGGCATAATATGTAGGAAAGTAAATCGTTTAAGGTTCTTATCCATGTAGGTGTAAAGTCATTTGCACATTAGTGTCCCAAGACACATGAAGAAGAAGATGACATGTCCCATGTTCCATATTCTAGTTTAATTGGCAGTTTGATGTACGCAATGGTTTGTACTAGACCAGACATTGTACATGCAGTGGGAGTTTTGAGTAGATATATGTCAAAACCAGAGAAGGAGCATTGGACAACAGTAAAGAGGGTTTTTAGGTATTTGTTTGGCACTTATAGCTATGGATTATGCTACCAAGGAGGACCAGGATTGAACAAAGTGTTGCACATACATGAGTTTGTTGATGCAGACTGGGCTGGAGATCTAGATCATAGAATATCTACATGTGGGTATGTGTTTAACCTATTTGGAGGAGCAATCAGTTGGATGAGCAAAAAATAGGTTGTAGTGGCACTCTCAACAACAAAACATGAATACATGGAAACCAATCATGCATGCAAGGAAGCAGTATGGTTACAAATATTGTGTTCATGTATTGGGTTGGAAAAACAAGAAGTAATGTTATATTGTGAAAATCAGAGTGCAATATTCCTGGCAAAGAACCCAACTTATCATTTAAAGACAAAGCATATTGATGTTCAATATCAATTTGTGAGAGACATGGTTGGAGACAAGAAGGTGTTTCTAGAGAAGGTTGACACTTTGAAGATTGTTGCAGATTCGTTGACAAATTCAGTGAGCTCTGAGAAGTTCTCATGGTGTAGAGAAACAACGGGCTTTACTTCCCTGGATTGTTGAATATGTAGTCCTATGAACCCCTGTATGAAAAGAAAACAACAAGTGGGAGAATGTTGGGTAGGTGTTATATTATTTGCATATGTGTGTGGGGGCATGTCATATTTCGCGACTACATCCTATGATCCCATCACCTATGGGGACGATTTTTTCTATTTTAGTGTTTTTTTTCTATTTTTAGCAGTTTTCTAAATTAATCTTGGATTAAGGGATCAGGGTTTTGGTAGCATTGGAATACCTAAAATATTGTGTATATATTGTATTGTGAATGGTGAAATTAATACAATGAATAGTTCAGAGTTGCGACACCAAGGAAGGTTTGTTTTCTCTAGGTTAAGGGTTTCCAACATAAATCTTTGTGTATTATATGTGTGAGCCATTGTTTAATTTGTGTTTTGCTTATAATCTATATGCATTACTTACTTCACAAGTTTAAAATTTACACTTTCATGAAGGTCTCATAGGTAACAAAAATGAGAAGGTATACATCCTACGCAAGAATATGCATCTACATGAATGTAGCAAGAGATCTTCTAGAATCTATAACTATCTCATATAGATATAATGATTGGAGTTAGACATTAGACTATTAGAATATACCATTAAGATGCAGAAAATGTCATGTTCATGGGCACCTCTTCAAAGGCTTCCCTTTAAATGTTAAAAAAAAAGCAAACAAACCATAGGAAGGAGTAGATACAGATGGTTTTATGAAGATCTTGGGAAAATGAAAGGCATGCCATAGAACAAACAAACCAGGGGCAACATAAGAAGAAAATAACAAGAATTGTTTCCAATCACTAGTGGTGGAGACAAGCAAGGACCAAGGCAAGGATGAACAACTGAAGCAACATAATATAGAAAAAATCACCACATAGAGAAGAGGAGATTGTAAAGCATATAAAGTCAGATCCAATAGCACAAATAGGGTTGGTAGAAGAAGAAGAATTAGAAATGCACGAGTTGGAAGATACAGAGGAAGCAAGATGAGAAATTAATGAAGAGGAAATGACACATGATTTGGATATAGAGAATGTGGATATTGACATGCCAACACTAAAGGAAGTTCATGGAGATCAAGCAATCAATAACATGTCAACAAAGCAACTTTGTAAACTCCAAAGTGATATGCTTAGGAGAAAAGGAAAAGTGGAAATACAAATTAGTCTGACCACAATGTTAGGAAACTTGGGGATCAAAACAAATCCCCTGAAAATTTTGAAGAAAACCCATGTAAAAGAAGAAAAAGGGGCAGGACACCCTACAAGCAGAAGAAAGAATAAACAAGGGCACTCCTTGTAGACTCTGGACAGATCCTATGACTCCTAGAAAGTTACTTCTAACCCCAACCAAAGTGTCAATATGAAGACAATGTCATGGAATGTTAAAGGACTTAATTCCCTCTCTAAACATGAGATGTTAAGGAAAATGATTACGGAGGAGAAAGCAAATGTAGTGATACTACAAGAAACAAAATGTGACAAATAATCAATGAGGAGGATAACCCATAAAGTATGGAAAGGTTGTGAATTAGTATTAATATATTTCTAACACTTATGCCCCTAATACTCCAATTCTTAAAAGAGCCTTCTTGGAGTCTCTTAATTCTTTGGGAGCCTTGTTAAAAGACCAACGATGTCTCATAGGAGGATATTTCAATATGATAACATCAATTTTGTATAAGAAGAGGAGGGTTAGAAGACTTGATGTAGAGAGTGAGACTTTTAGGTCTCTAATCAATAATCTTAGACTGATAGAAATCCCCTCAAGTGGTGGTTTGTTCACTTGGAACAAAAAAAGAGGGGTTGAGAAGCAGATAACAGTAAGAATGAACAAATACCTGGTCACCGAGACTCTATTCCATGGACAACATGAAATCACAACATATACCCTACCTTATTATGGGTCAGGTCACTAGCCTATTACAATATCTTGGCAAGGAAAATTGAAACTCAGGCCTAAGCCTTTTCGCTTTGAGAAATTATGGATGGAACAATCAGATTTATTCAAAAATATAGAAGTATGGTGGAAAGAAAGATCATAACTATTTGGAACAAAGATGTACCAATTCCAACAAAGACTTAAGCATATCAAAATGAAGATTAGAGTTTGGAACAAGAAATTCTTTGGAAATATCTTTGAACAAAAAAGAAAACTAGAAACAAAAACGGAAACAATCCAAATGAGGGAAATTTCAGGAGAGCGATCATAGGAGACAATACACAAAGAAGAACAATTGAGGATAGAACTGAATAAAAGAGATAAATAAGAAGAAATTCTTTGGTAGTATAAATCAAGAATACGATGGTTAAGGGAATGGGATAAAAACCCAAAGTTCTTCCATAATTCACTACTGCAAAGAAGGAATCAAGATAGGATTGCTATCTTGAGATCAGAGACAGGGGAAAAACTAGAGAGCAATTAAGACATAGAAAGAGAATTGGTTAATCACTTCCAACAATTGATCAAGGAGCCCAAGGATAGAAAGGAGGAGGCTATCCAGAGAATAATATGATGTATCCCCAAAATTATAACCCCAAAACACAGCTAGAGCCTCATAAGACTTGTAAACTTGGATGAGGTAGAGAAAAAATGAAGGAGACGGCCTCTAGAAAAGTTCCATGCTTGGATGGGTTCACTTCATATTATTTCTAATCCCACTGGAAAATATTGGGAAAAGACATTTGGGAGGTGGTGGAAGAATCCCTCTCCTCCAAATCTGTCCTCCAAGCCTTCAATGCCATATTTATTTCTCTGATCCCGAAAGAATGAGAGGCCCACACCACAAATAACTTTTGTACTATCTCTCTTTATACTTTCATTTATAAAATTGTTTCCAAACTGTTTGCAAATATAATGAAACCTATCTTGAATTCCATCATTTCTCTGGATCAGGGGGGTTTGTTGAAGGATGTTAATTCTTGTATGGGATAATAGTCACTCATGAGACTATTCATTCACTTTAAACCTCCAAGAATGCTAGAATGTTGATAAAATTGGATATGTCTGAACCATACGACTACATAAACTAGAATTTTCTTTAGAAAATGATGGAAGCTTTTGGTTTTGGAGAGGAATGGGTTCTATGGATCAAGAGACTGACCTCCATATCCTTTTTGTCTATCTTGATAAATGGATCACCATCTAGGGATTTCAATCCTTCTAGAGGACTCCAATAGGGGGACCCCCTATCTCCCTACCTATACAACATCTTGGAAGAGGGGCTATGGAGGTTTATACAACAAGATCTTTCTAAGGGGACCATCAAAAGAATAAAACTTCATCCACTCACAGATTCAGTGACACATCTCCAATTTGTGGATGATAACTTTCTAATGGGAAAATATTCGGTGAGAGAGGAAAAGGCACTAAAAAATGTGTTAAAAGTATTTAAAGAAGCATCGTGGGATCATATCAATCTTACCAAGTCCCAAATATTCCTTTTGCACACTCAAGTAGTAATTCAAAGAAACATTTCCCTTATCCTGGGCTTCCAATGAGTTTCTCTCCCTTGAAAGTATCTAGGGGCTCTGCTACTAAGACCAAGCCATTCAAAATGTGCCTTGTGTGGAATTGCTAGCCAAGCTAACCAATTGGACACACTGTTTCCTTACCCTTATGGGGAGGATCCTGCTGATAAAATCAATGCTCATGTTGATGCCTTTATATATTTTTTAGGTGTTGGAAACCCCCAAAAATATAATAAAGAGAATAAGAAATCTCCAACATTCCTTCGTTTTGGGGGGGAGGGGGGGCTGTGAAAGAAAGGAAATGGGCTCTGGTTTCCTGGAAATAACTTAGCATGCCCAAAACCCATTGTGGAGTTCGCATAAGGGAACCACTTCATATTGATCAGGCCTTAACTCTAAGGCTATGGTGGCAATGGATTAAGAGCCCATAATATCTCTGGGAAAATATATGGAAGCTCAAATATGCACCCAAGGCCCCCTAGATCGATCTAATAAGATTGGATGGGGAGAGACTTGGGTCACTTATCTGGTACAATTCTTGGAAAAATAAAATATTGGCCCTGAAACAGATCTTTTGGGAGGTCAAGGATGGAAGATGTTAACACATATCCTCGTTCTTCTGCCTCAGCTCCTGCATGTTGACGCCCGCGTATACTCAGTCACCATTTTTTCACCACAGCCTCCCACCTGGTTGCTGTCCAGTCAAATTTCATGCCATTTGCGCTAGATCCTCGTCAACATCCAACGCAGATCCAGATGGCCAAGATCAGGGTAAGGCCGTCACATTTCTAGGTTCCTAGTTGACTTAGGCCTATCTGGACCTTGAGAAAGACAGTTAATGGAGTTGGGGAGCAGTGGTTGAACATTGTTTCCCCCCTAAATGGAAATCTCAAAAGGAATATCAACAAGTCGGCTCGTCTGCAGGTCCCTCTCGAAAATCGAAAATCAGCAAGAGACGTCCGATTCAGAGGGACACGTGGCATAGATCCAAGGATTCATGATTTCACAAATCAGAGGTTTTAGCATGGAGTCATTTGGATATTTTGAATGGTCGATGGTTGAGCTAGGCTCCCGATTGTAAAGTTTTTGATGAAGCTCTGGTTGTGTATTTTGATTTGAGACTATCATATTAATAGAAGTGAGCTTCTTTCCATCTTTTTGTTTAGCTGTGTTGAATCACTCGGGTATGGATGATCCAGCGGAGGATTGTTATGATGTTATAATGTAGGTTTGATTATAGCTGCATCATGATCAGTTTTACTCAGTTCCATGTGTTGTCTTTTCCCTCTTACACTAGATGGCTTGGGCATGGAAGATCCAGTTGATTCTTTGTAGTTGCAGGATGATGGAGGTTTGATCATTCTGCTGCTGCAACTGTGTCGTTTGGACATATTGTACTGTCTGAAGCTTGAGCTCAAGAGTGATCTTGAGTCTGAGATTTTATTCTTTGAGCTGCTGGAAGGCATGATTCCCATATCAGTCTCATTCAACTTTCTCATTAAGTCTTCCCTCTGCTCACATTTAAACTCATTTTCCTAACTGAAGTTACTTGTGGCCCTCACTTCCCTGTGCATTTCTGGCCTAGTTTTCTGAGTTAAAATGATAGCATCTTGAGTCTACGCCCATTTGACCTCGTATAAAACCAACTTGTGACATATAAAACTCTGATGGGTACTAGGCTTACTCTCTCTGCAATCGGAGAGTGACTTCTAGTGCTAACATTTTTGGCGTCATTGTCGGGGACGAAAGTGAAGATATCTTCCCTGGGAGAACGACAAAGAGCTTATGATTCTGAAGGTGAATCAGATATTAGAATCATTGAAGATTGTAGCTTGCACTTGGCAACTCCACCATCAAAGAATCCACTGGGGAGGATCCTGTTTACAAAAAACTGACCATACCGAAGGGAAAGACCAAGTATTAGTCTATGAGTTTTCTTCATGAAGTCCCGTTCTTCTCTATCAACTCATTTCTCTCTTTCCCTTCACATATAAAGAGGATTATCCTCTGCTTTGTATATTCAGATGACAATAAGCCTTCCTTCATTCATCCATCCTTGGAAGAAGAATATATGCTCTCTTCTTGTGTTGTAGATGCCGATCTTGTGTCTTCACCTTAGCCTATTCATAAAAGTGAGATATGTATTGCATCTCCTCTCGAAATTGATCACCCTTGTAGCCTTGAAGAGGTTGAAAATAATTCACAGTCTTCTCAAATCTCGTTACCCTCCGCTATTCCTGCTGAGCCTTTCCATCAACTCGTTAATCCTCATGATCAACCCATTGCTTTTCAAATTAAAATAAAAAATAAGTTGTTTAAACCTCTGAGGTTTCCATATCACCTTAACCCTTATCCTCTTGATTCCTTTGAGTATCTTCCTTGATTTTCTGGGGAGGATCATGTTACAGCTGAGAGGCACTTGGGGGACTTTTATAACTTTATTGACAGTTTGATATCGTTCATGATGATGTTACCATGAGGCTGTTCTCACATTCCCTGTCTGGAGATGTTGTTGTGTGGTTTAGATGTCTGGAGGCCGGTTCTATTGGTTCCGGGACCGAGCTATGCCATGTTTTTTTAAAGTGTTGGGGTGAGAAAAATCCCTTGATCAATACTAGTTTGAGTTTAATTCCTTGAGGAGAGGGGAAGAGGAAGCCTTAGTTGTCTTCAACAGGAGGTTTTACATCGTTTATCATAGTATGTCTGTGGAGATCAGACCCACATAGACTGCTGCCATGGTGTACTATATCATGGATCAACATCCAAAGCTTGTCCTTCTCCTGAGAGAAAGGAAATATTCATTGTTAAGACATATGTTTGAAGATGCTGTAGAGGTTGAAGAGAACATCAGGGCTAGCAAGTGGGTTCATAGGCAGGCATATCTCAAAAATTTGCATGTACATGAGCAAGAAGACTGTCAATCTGTTTTAGATTCTCAGCAAGAAGATATTGAATATGAATAAGATCTAGAACAACAACAAGGAAGCAGGTATGATTCACAGTTGGAATCAAGTTCTTGAACATTTGCATATTTTTCTATGGGCAGGAATGCATATCAATCTTATGATTGGTTTCCAAAACATTTTGAGCATGTAGCAGTGGTTGATTGCATAGATAACTGTATGTTCTTGGATGATCATAGTTATGATGTTCTAAATCCTACTGCACCTTTATCTTGTGACCATTATTATGAAGAAGAGACAACAACTGTTGATGATTAAGAGTTGGTTTCAAAAGAACAAGGAGGGCATTTATTTGCAAACAAAGAGAATTTTACAAAGGAGCATCCTGGTCTTCTAAAGCAGTCAGGATTCTGTCGCATTATTCATGATCCTATGGCCATATACATGGAGTCATACATTTCAGATTTTCTGAAATTTTCAAATTTCATTACTTCACCAATACTCACAGGCGAGTATGGTGTTATGAAAGGTTTCCAAGACCACACTATAGAGCCTTTTCCTTTATTAATTAAGGAAAAGCATCGGGTGGAAATCAACTATCCTAAACTTGCAGAAAACATAGAGCAACATGTAAAGGAGGAGCTTAGTGGGCAGTTGATCTCCTGTCCAGAACCTATAATTGAGCAGGTATCACCTGGTATCAGCCAACCTGCATCAGTTATCCACCCATCTTTGCACTCTGATAACATCACATGAAGGGTGAGCCGCAATAAAGGACAAGAGTTGATTTCTTATCAGTTGAGCTCCCCTGATTATAAATTTTGTGACCCTGTGGGATTATATGTGGAGCTATGTTTTCCAAAAGCATTAGAGCCTGCAGATTTATTCACCTTATCATCATTTGGGGGTATAGTCAGTGTTCCAATCCATGTCCTCGTTTTTTTGTCATACTTCCTTAGAATTTTGTGGATTATCTGCAGTAAAGAAAAAGATCATATTACCGGATAGTCTGGGTGGCTATGGTGGCAGCTTAGGTTTTTGTACATAAATAAACTCTATCAAGAGTAGGTGTGTTTGCTTTACATCTGTAAGAAGAATAGTGTGTGGGTCGGCCTAGATTCCTTAGTAGAATGTTTTTGAGCATGACTCCATAGCCCAATACTAAGGCACTGAAATTGCAAAAAGAGTTCTTAGAGCTTAATAAGGAGGACTATATCCCCCATGGAGCCTAATGCTAACACATATCCTCATTCTTCTGCCTTAGCTCCTGCATGTTGACGCCCGTATATTCTAATTCATCATTTTGTCACCACAGCCTCCCACCTAGTCGTCATCCAGTCAGCTTTCATGCCGTTTGTGCCAAATCCTCGTCAACATCCAATGCATATCTAGATGACCAAGAGCAGGGTAAGGCCGTCATGTTTCCAGGTGTCGAGTTGACTCAGGCCTATATAGACCTTGAGAAAGATAATTAATGAAGTTGGGGAGAGGTGGTTGAACATTGTTTCCCCCATAAATGGAAATCTCAAAAGGACTGTTAGCAAGTTGGCTCGTCTGCAGGTCCCTCTCGAAAATCGAAAATCAGCAAGAGCCGTCCGATTCAGAGGGACACGTGGCACCAGATCCAAGGATTCACGGTTTCGCAAATCAGAGGTTTTAGCATGGATTCATTTGGATATTTTGAATGGTAGATGGTTGATCTAGGCTCCCGATTGTAAAGTTTTTGATGAAGCTCTGGTTGTGTATTTTGATATGAGATTGCCAGATTAATAGAAGTGAGCTTCTTTCCATCTCTTGGTTCAACTGTGTTGAAACACTCGGGTATGGATGATCCAGCCGAGGATTGTTATGCTGTTATAATGTAGGTTTGATTATACCTACATCATGATCGGTTTTACTCAGTTCCCTGTGTTTTCTTTTCCCTCTTACACTAGATGACTCAGGAATGGAAGATCCAGTCGATTCGTTGTAGTTGCAGGATGATGGAGGTTTGATCATTCTGCTGTTGCAACTGTGTCATTTGGACATATTGCAGTGTATGAAGCTTGAGCTCAAGAGTGATCTTGAGTCTGATATTTTCTTCTCCAAGCTGCTAGAAGGCCTGATGCCCATAACCGTCTCATTCACCTTTCTCATTAAGTCTTTCTTCTGCTCACATTTAAACTCATTTTCCTGACTGAAGTTAGTTGTGGCCCTCACTTCCCTGTGCATTTTTGGCCTAGTTTTCTGAGTTAAAACAATATCATCTTGAGTCTGTGCCCATTTAACCTTGTATAAAACCAACTAGTGAAATATAAAACTCTGATGGGTACTGGGCTTACTCTCTCTACAATCGGAGAGTGACTTCTAGTGCTAACATTTCTGGCACCATTGCTGGGGACGAAAGTGAAGATATCTTCCCTGGGAGAATGACAAAGAGCTTCTGATTCTGAAGGTGCATAAGATATCATAACCATTAAAGATTGTAGCTTTCACCTAGCGACTCCACCATCAAAGACTCCACTAGGGAGGATCATGTTGACAAAAACATGACCATACCAAAGGGAAAGACCAGGTATCAGTCTATGAGTTTTCTTCATGAAGTCTCGTTCTTCTTTATCAACTCATTTCTCTCTTTCCCTTCAGATATAAAGAGGATTATCCTCTGCTTTTTATATTTAGATGACAATAAGCATTCCTCCATTCATCCATCCTTGAAAGAAGAAGACATGCCCTCTTCTTGTGTTGTAGATGTCAATCATGTGTCTTCACCTCAGTCTATTCATAAAAGTAAGATCTGTATTGCATCTCCTCTTGAAATTGATCACCCTTGTAGCCTTGAGGAGGTTGAAAATAATTCACAGTCTTCTCAAATCTCGTTACCCTCCGATATTCCTACTAAGCCTTGACATCAACTCGTTAATCCTCATGATCAACCCACTGATTTTCCAATTAAAATCAGAAATAAGTTGTTAAAACCTCTGAGGTTTCCATATCGCCTTAATCCTTATCCTCTTGATTCCTTTGAGTATCTTCCTCGGTTTTCTGGGGAGGATCATGTTACAGTTGAGAGGCACTTGGGGGCCTTTAAGAAGTTTATTGATCAATTTGAGATCGTTCATGATGATGTTACCATGAGGCTGTTCTCACTTTCCTTGTCTGGAGATGTTGTTGTGTGGTTTAGATGTCTAGAGGCCGGTTCTATTGGTTCTTGGATCGAGCTATGCCATGATTTTTTTAAGTGTTGGGGTAAGAAAAAATCCCTTGATCAATACTAGTTTGAGTTTAATTCCTTGAGGAGAGGGTAAGAGGAAGCCTTGGCTATCTTCAACAGGAGGTTTTACAACATTTATCATAGTATGCTCGTGGAGATCAGACCCACAGAAACTGTTTCCATGGTGTACTATGTCATGGCTCAACATCCATAGCTTGTCCTTATCCGGAGAGAAAGGAAATCTTCATCGTTAAGACATCTGTTTGAAGATGCTGTAGAGGTTGAAGAGAACATCAGGGCTAGCAAGTGGGTTCATAGGTAGGCATATCTCAAAAATTTGCATGTACATGAGAAAGAAGACTATCAGTTTGTTTAAGATTTTGAGCAAGAAGATAGTGAATATGAATCAGATCTGGAACAACAACAAGGAAGTAGGTATGATTCACTGTTGGAATCAGGTTCTTCAACATATGCAGATTTTTCTATGGGCAAGAATGCATATCAATCTTATGATCAGTTTCCAGAACATTTTGAGCATGTAGCAATGGATGATTGCATAGATAACTGTATGTTCTTGGTTGATCATATTTATGATGTTCTAAATCCTGCTGCACCTTTATCTTGTGACCATTCTTATGAAGAAGAGACGATAATTTTTGATGATCAAGAGTTGGTTTCAAAAGAACAAGGAGGACATTTATTTGCAAATAGAGAGAATTTTATAGAGGAGCATCTTGGTCTTCTAATGCAGCCAGGATTCTGTCGCATTATTCATGATCCTGTGGCCATATACATGGAGTCATACATTTCAGATTTTTTGAAATTTTCAAATTGCATTACTTCACCAATACTCACAGGCGAGTATGGTGTTATGAAAGGTTTTCAAGACCACACTATAGAGCCTTTTCCTTTATTAATTAAGGAAAAGAATTGGGTGGAAATAAACTATCCTAGACTCGCAGAAAACCCAGAGCAACATGTAAAGGAGGAGCTTAGTGGGCAGTTTATCTCTTGTC
>ML785384.1:45356-59703 GCA_009831015.1 Picea engelmannii
ATTTCCCATACCTCATTTTTCATAATGGATTGATGCTCTTCCGTCATAGCTTCTTTCCATTGTTCCTTTTGAACTGCTTCTTCAAATGTGGTAGGTTCTTCATCTAGAAGCTTTGTTATGTATGATGCATAACTTGAGAATCTTTTAGGTCTTTTACTCTTTCTTAATGTTCCTTCTGGAACCTTGAGTCTTTCTGTGCCCTGTAAGGTAGCTTCAAACCAAGCTAGTCTTTTCTTAGTCTTAGGTACGATATCTGAATCAATGTTTTCACATGGCTCCATAGGATGATCAGGTAGTTCCTTTTCGTCATTTACATTTTCTGTGCTTTCTTCGTTAAGTTATTCAATCTCTTCTTCTTCTATATTTTCTTCGATGGATTTCATGAAGGCCATCCTTTCATTGAACATTATGTCTCTGCTGACCTTGATCTTGTGTTGTTCTGGAATAAATATTCTGTAAGCTTTGGATGAATCACTATATCCCACGAATATCCCTTTCTTTCCTGAAGGTTCCAGTTTATTCCTCTTGTCCTTGGGAATGTGGGAGTAAACAAGACATCCAAATATTCTTATATTTTCCACATTAGGTTTCTTACTTGAGAAAGATTCTTCTAGTGTTATGTTCTTCAATATACGAAGAGGACTTCTGTTCTGCACATATATTGATGTCATTGCTGCTTCTCCCCATAAGAACATGGACAGACCTTGATCATTCAGTAAGGCTTTTATGGTTTCTTCAATAGATCTGCTCTTTCTTTCTGCTACACCATTTTGTTGAGGATTATGAGGAACAGTCAGCTCCCTCCTAATCCATGTCGATTTGCAGAATGCAACAAATTCCTTCGAGGTGTATTCTCCTCCATTATCTATTCTTAATGTCTTGATCTTCTTGTTCATGAGGTTTTCTATCTCTACTTTGAATTCTTGAAACTTGATGAATACTTCGTCTTTTGTCTTCAGTAGGTATAGCCAAGTCTTTCTTGAATATTTATCTATGAAGATTATGCAATGACAAGATCCTCCTAGAGATTTTACTGGCATCAGACCGCAAACATCTGAGTGTATTAGATCTAGAATCTCCTTATATCTATTATTGCTGCTTAAGAATGGTTTCTTGATATTCTTCCCAAGAGTACATCCTTTGCTGATTCCTTCGTGTGTAGACTGCAACTCTGGTATTCCTTCAACCATTATTTTGAGAAAGGGTAATGCTTGATAATTAATATGAGCGTACCTTCTGTGCCAAAGTTCATTAGGGTTGACTTCGTCATGTACAAGAGCTTCTTCATTTTGTTCTAGTAGTCTGTACAAATTTCCTTCACGACTACCGATCACCCTAGCATTCTCTATGCTGGAGTCTTTATGCCATGATAACACTTTTCCATCCATGAAAGATATTTTGTTTCTCTTGTCTTCTAGGCAAGATATTGACACAATATTATTTTCTAAAACAGGTACATACAAAACATTTCTTAAGTGAACATAATTACCTGTTTTCATTTTGATGGCGGCTTGTCCAAATCCTTCCACGGGGTAAGTGGTTTTGTCTCCAAGCTCTACCTTGTATAAGGTCTTCTTCTCATTTAGATTTGAGAGTCTGGCTTGATCTCCCGCCATGTGCCTAGAAGCTCTGCTATCGATTATCCACATGTTGTCTTCAATCGTTCTGGTAAGTGTTGAGTAGAGTAAAAGACTGATTGTTTCACACATGTCTTCGGTTGACTAGTAACTGGTCATGCCTTGATCCAAAATTTCAACTTCGTCATTTATGTCTTCTGAGAGAGCCAAAAGGTGCGCTGAGTTAGGGCACATCTGAATATCTTATTTTTGAGCAAGATGCTCCATCGCAAGGTGTCGGATCTGAGGTTAGAGTTTCTGCAATTTCTTCTGCTAGTAACCCTAGCGACAATGTCTTTGGAAGTTGCTCCTGCTAGTAACCCTAGCAGCAGTTCCTCAATGAGCTCAATACCCTAGCGGCTATGCTTCCTTCCAATGTTTAGAATGAATGAAGGAGGTGTGGGCCCATAACCTATTAGAATATGAAAGATTGTGCTTGTTTTACCATTGACAATACCCTGTCACCCAACCATAGGCCGAAGCCACCCTCCAACCACCTTGACCTTGACAGAGAAGAATACTGGTAGAAATCAATAGCCAAGCAAGGCTAATGCACCAAGCAAGAATAGAAACCAATTTGATCAGATAGTCCCACCCAGAAACTAGCACAACACCTTCCCTAGAAACTTGCGTAGAAAACTGCCAACTGTAGTGCGCAGAAAACTGCTCTGTGCAATTCTGAGAAGTGTGAATAATGAGAACTGACGCCCTGTATTTATAGTGGTCTGGCAGACTTACTGGGGCCGACTTCTCCTTCTGGGTACTAATTTATTCACATTAATTATATTTCTGCAACCGACATCTCGTCTAGGGTTTCCTTTACTTCTTTGCTTCCTTCCAGAATATTCTAATCTTGTCATAGGTCACAATAGAGGTTCATACCTCCCGAAGCTACCATAATATCAACAATACTAGGGTCCCATGGATAAGTGTGGACCATAGTGTTGAAGTAGACTAGAGAACCAGGGTCCCATTGAGAAATGGAAGCCACCATGCTGAATTAGTCCAACCGCCATTGTAAAGCAGGGTCCCATGTCCAAGTGCTCATGTGAACTCCACACAAAAGATATCGACATCCAATAACAAACTGAAAATGATGCTCCCAATATTGACACCTATCATGTGGATCCAAATAAAAATATTCATCCACATAGTGGGAAAGGGTCAAAGATGAATCTGAAAGGAACAATACCATTGTAGAATATGCAGGTCGGGCGCTAGTAATCATAATTAGCTCTTGATGTGGGACATTGATGTTCTCTACAAAAGGTGGAGTAGAATCATCAAATAAAATATGGAAGTGGTTGTCATCCCAGAAATGACAACTATCCATATACCAATCATCGCAATCGGCCTCAAAATCATACCAAGCATATATTTATTGATTATATTCATCCCAGATGTCTGCCATAATAAAACTCTCCTGCATTCTATCCAATGAATCTTGAATACTACAGAAACTATCATTGAGGCCATTTGTAAGGACATGCAATCTAACATCCAATGTGTCATACAATTGAGATTTGAATGCTTCAGTAATTTGTAGAATTTATTTGAGGATTTGAGAGGAAATAGCCATCTGATAATCCTATGAACTCTTCAGTCCCGCAACCATCATGAAAAAACTCAAAAAAATAGACCAATAAGTTACGACAGAAAATCACAGTTTTTTCTGGAAAAACCCTAAAAAACTGTTGAATTTAAAATGCTCATAACTTCACTTCCCAGACTCTGTTTCGGCTGATTTGTTTTTTGAAATTGGGTGAAATTGTGAGAGGAACTCATATCTATAATTTATTTGGGCAAATTCGGCCTCGAGCTATTACAGTAAAAAAAAAAAAAAAAAAAAAAAAACGCGTCACCGTCTATGGAAAAAACCCTAAAAATTTGCAGATTTTAAAACTTCAATATCTTGACTTCCCGGACTCCGTTTCGGACGATTTTGTTTTTCAAATTGGGTGTTTTTCTGAGAGGAAATCAGATCTAGAACCTATTTTTTCAAAATTTTCACAAAAATATACCAAAAATTTCTGGAATGTCACGGTCCTCTTTTTTCTTCTCTAAAAAAAAACTGCAAAAATAAAAAATATTTGCCCACAATGTCTGCCAAGGAAAGTGCTCTAATACCACTTGTTAAGAACCAATGACCTGAATATAAAATATCACAATAGATCCAAATATATCTGAATACCATCACCACAAGATACATGAAACAATATGCAAAACCACACTTTATTATATCAAACCCTTGAGGTAGGGCAACACCATTCAATGGATCCTATTATGGAAGGGATCCTCTCCTGTTCACTTGCCTCTTCGAGGGGGAATCCTCCTATTGAGATACAACTCACAATACAATACTCTCTTCATATCCCATTACATTGCTTGAACCCCTTTATATAGTGCTACCATCACACAAGAACATTGAGCCTGGATGGGCCATTTAAGTGGAATGCATAAGTGAAAATTATAGAGTTTGTAAGCGAATTGTTTGACAGAATGACGGGAAGATTTTGTTTACAAATTGTTTGAAAAAATGTTTACGATGTTTCGTGGTGAAATGTTTATGGAACTTAATTAGAGAGTTGTAGTTGTTAGAGAGATTTCATCTATGCAATTGAAGAAGAGCTTCAGGAAGGGATGTCAAGTGTTTGTAGCCCATATGGAGGAGGTAGCCAAAGATAAAGTGACAAGCATTGAAGACCATCCGGTCTTGATGGATTTTGAAGATGTTTTTAGAGAAGTCCCATGATTTCCACCAAATAGAGACATTGATTTCTCTATCGATTTGGTTCCAGGATTTTACTCAGTGTCTAAGACACCATACAGAAAGGGTACACCCGAATTGAAGGAGTTGCAGATGCAGCTTGAAGAGTTGTTAAAAATGGGTATATAGGCCCAAGTGTGCCACCTTGGGGAGCCTCAGTTATGTTTGTGAAGAAGAAGGATGAAACCTTAAGGCTGTGTATTGATTTTAGGCAACTCAATAAGGTTACCATAAAGAATACGTATCCTTTACCCAAAATTGATGATTTGTTTGATCAACTGAAAGGTGCAAGAATATTTTCAAAGATTTTCTTGAGATCCGACTATCATCAAGTAAGGATAAGAGAATAATACATCAACAAGACGATGTTTAGAACAAAATATGGGAGTTATGAATTCACGGTAGTGCCATTTGGACTATCAAATGCCCCATCAATTTTTATGTGTTTGATGAATGGAGTGTTCATGGAGTACCTAGACAAGTTTGTGATTGTGTTCTTAGATGACATACTTGTCTATTCCAAATCAGAAGAGGACCATGATAAACACTTAAGAATAGTGTTATAAGTTTTGAGAGAGCACAAATTATTTGCTAAGCTAAGTAAGTGCATCTTTTCTCAAAAGAATATTCACTACTTGGGGCATATAATTTCAGCAACAGGAATAGAAGTGGACCGTGAGAAGATAGAGGCCATTAGAGGATGTACAATGCAAAAGAATGTGACATAGGTAAGATAATTCATGAGTCTTGTTGGTTATTATCGAAGATTCATAAAAAAAAATTCAAAGATTGCAAGTCCAATCACTTATTTGCAAAAGAAGGGTGTGGGGTTTGAATGGACTTCCAAGTGTGAAGAGAGTTTTCAACAGTTGAAAAGAATATTGACAAGTGCTCCAATATTGAAGATTGCAAATCCAAAAAAATATTTTGTTGTGTGCACCAATGCATGCAAGGAAGGGCTTGGTGGAGTCCTTAGTTAAAAGAATCATGTGGTATGCTATGAGTCCCGAAAACTAAAAGAGCATGAGAGGAAGTTTTTTCTACCCATGAGTTGGAGTTAGCACCGATTGTACATGCATTGAAAATGTGGAGGCATTACCTTTTGGGTAAGAAATTTGAGCTCGGGACAGGCCACTTTGGTCTAAAGCATTTGTTTGGACAACCAACACTAAATGCTAGACAAACTAGATGGTTGGAATTTCTGAGTGAATATGGCTTCGAAATTAAGTATATAAAGGGAAAGGAAAATCAAGTGGTGGATGCACTCAACAAGAGATATCATGAAGTGCATATTGAAGCCATTATCATGTACGCGACATATCTGAAAGACAAAGTTATTGCAACAACAAATTCATATAAGAATTATTTAAAAATAAAAGATACATTACAACAAGGAAATTTTCAGCGGAAATTTAATTATTATGAGCCGAAAGAAGATGAAATTCTCATGTACAAAGGTAAGGTGTATGTGCCAAATTCTAGTGAGCTGAAAAATGAAGTGTTGAAGGAGATGCACAATGTGTCATATGTCGGGCACCCAAGATATCATAAAACAAGTAATTACAATTGTAAGAAGCCAATATTTTTGGCTAGGAATGAAGAAAGAAGTGGCTAATTACATAACCAAGTGTCTAGAATGCCAAAAAGTAAAGACAAAGCATAGACACCCAACAGGTTTTCTACAACCATTACCCATTCTGGAATGGAAGTGGGAAGTTGTATTAGTCGATTTTATTACGAATCTTCCCATAACAGTGAAGCAACATGATTCCATCATGGTGGTGGTGGAAAAATTGACTAAAGCAACACACATATTCCAATAAAGACTACACACAAGGAAACAAATATTGCAGATATTTACATGAGAGAAGTTGCTAGGCTACATGGAGTTCATACGGTAATAGTTTCAGATAGGGATCCAAAGTTTACTTCCAATTTTTGGAACGGTTTGTTCAAAGGCTTTGGGACAAATTTAAATCTTAGTACATCATATCATTTAGAGTCAGATGGGAAAATAGAAAGGACTAACAAAATAATTGAGGACATGCTTAGAATGTATGTGATGAATCATCCATCAAAGTGGGAATAATATATTCATCTAGTTGAATTTTTCTACAACAATGGGTATCATGCCTCCTTGAAAATGAGTCCATTTGAGGCATTGTATGGTAGGAAATGTAACACCCCAGTGAGTTGGGATAATCCAACAAATAGAGCAGATGTTGGGATATAATTGCTAAAAGAAATGGAAGATCAGATGGAAAGGATTAAGAAGAATTTGAAGGTTACCCAAGATTGGCAGAAAATTTATGTAGATAGGAACATATTTTTCAGATATTTCAAAGTGGAAGAAAATGTGTTTTTGAAAGTGAAGGCAAAGAGAAGTTCGCTAAGATTAGGAAGTTGGTCGAAGTTGGCAGCAAGATATTGCGGTCCTTTTGAAATATTAGAAAAGATAGGGCCAGTTGCATACATGTTAGCTTTGCCTGCATCCATGAGAGTGCATAATATATTTCATGTATTATTACTTAAAAAGTATGTACCTGATGTTAATCATGTAATTTATTGGAATGTGATCCAGGTGGAGCATGAAGGGGGTTTCTGGGTGGAACCAATATGCATCATGGACCAGAAAGTCAAAGTGCTCAGGAAAAAAACCATAGGGATGGTAAAAGTTCAATCGAACTGCTACGGTCCCAAATATGTTACATGGGAGCATGAAGAAAACATCCAGGTGGAATACCCATAAATTTTTTACAGTTTTGAAGAAGACAAAATGCAAGACTCTGTTTTGAGCAACTGGAGTTTTGGAACCACATCTCAGAGTCTTGGACAACTGCGTTGGGGACCTTGATAAATGAATGGCACATTCCTTGGGTTATACCTTGATAAACAGATGGCACATCCCTTGGGCATCCCTAATAAATGAATGGTGCATTTCTTGGGTCGACGAGTTGAGAGGAACATGAGATTTTGGATGGAGTTGTTGTTGGAGTTGTTAAACTGAATTTTTTTTATTTCTAAGTATTGTGATGTAAATTTTCATATATGTATATCGACATAGAGTGCACCGAGGACGACGCACAATTGTAGGGGAGGGGGAATGTAACATCCCCATTATAATCCCTGGTTTTATTAATGCTTATGTAGATATAATATGTGGCTATGGCCAAGAGATGTAATATGTGCATTTTATTTCAATGTTTTAATAATAAAATGTGATGCCGGCTGCTAAGGGGACATGGAAAAGAGACGGGGGATGAATTAATCCACAAGAGAGGGGAGTGTCTAGGATAATGGACAAGAGGGGTCCAAGGGGGGGAATTAACCATGTTTATGGATTTAACCCGTTTTCGTAAATCTTCTATTGTACATGAACCTTCTAATGTTTGATTAGTGTTCCCAAAAACAATCATTGAATACATGTAAGAGGGTGGGTGTGAGTGGTCACATCTCGAATTTATTGGGAACATGGGGGTTGAGTACAGTCATCTTGGAGAAGTAATGACAATTCGATCAGTTTGGGTAGTTAGTCAAGTCGGGAAAGAAAAGAGAGCGTGGAGCTGGTGCGGCCATAGGAGGGTTAAGTTTGTAGCGTAATTGGAGTGAATTGGAGCAAGAGAACTAAAAAGCCCAGTTTTTAGAGGCTAGAAGAGTGAACTCCTGTGTGAGTTGCACTGAAACAACAAGTGTTGTTGTTGGTTTGTTGATAGTTTTCCTAGCAGTAGTTTCCCTTGAGTTCCCAGATGAGATATTATGAGTTTCCTGTGCTAGAGAGACCTTGATAAAAAAAATGGCTCATTCCTTTGGTTAGCCTTGATAAATGGATGGTACATCCCTTGGGATAAACTTGATAAATGAATGGTGCATTCCTTGGGTTGGGAAGGTCAAGCGGAAGAGAGTCAGTGGAGAATTCAAGAAAGTTGTAAGAGAATATCAGTTAGGTTGTAATATTTATGAGCTGTGAGTGGATTCTGAGAGACTACCCTCTTTTGTGGATTGCTAGCCTCAACTATAGGGTGAATGGATGTTGATATTTGGAACAATCATTCTACGTTTGGGTAGAACATCCGTCCCAAGAAATTGGTTGCATGATTCTTGTTTAAGATAAGTGTTTTTATCTTGTATTGAGTTATTTACATGTGTTATTGTTGTGCATGAACTTTGCGTGAATGAGAATGGCTTATATGATGCTGTAATGAACGGGTTGGTTGTATCTCATGTTGATTATTATCATGCTCTTGATGTGTAAGTTTTATGGTTATTATCGTAGCTAAATATGTTATAAATGGTAGTTTTAGGCTATGGAAAAATGAATAACAACAAAATAATGGATTTAATTAGTAAAATTTTTGTGTTGTGTGTGTTCTGCACATATTGTTGCCTAGTTGAAGGCTAGGTACATTACTAAAATGGTATCGGAGCTAATAAAGAGGAATTTTTGCGTGACATGACCCAACCATTGTGGGTGGGTACATTACAATAAATTTTGGTGTGATGTTGTACCAACATCCATTGTAAAATGTACAAAGAATACATACTAACTCAAAATATCTGGTCCAATTTGTTGAAGTTTGAGTAGCTTCGGGAGATAATATTATTATATTCATATTGAATTTGACCAAGACAAAACCCTAAAGAGTAATGCTATATTTTATTTGTTAAGTTGGCCCTATTGTGCTTTTGTAAAATTCAACCTTATTGTGTCTTGACAAGTCAAAAGTAAATTAGAAGACTAAAGTGGAAAAGTCATCCCTGACCTAATTCTAGGCAGTCCAAATAGCATTTAATATAAGAGGCCTGGCACCTCATTTGGAGACACACACAACTAACTCTCTCATAAAGTGCACAAGTCTTGGAGAGTGACACAACTACAAAGAAGGAGTGACGCAGATATAAAGGAGGGGTGTCTCAGTAAAGGGTTTCAATTATTTGATGAAGGACTATCTTGGTCTAGTGGTGCAGTACTATGTTCTAGTAGATATTTTATTTTGGTGAGATCTCTCTTGAGAGAGACATTGTACTTGTTGAAGAATCTACATTGAAGAATATTTGTTGGGTTTTATCCCCCACGAGGGTTTCCCATGATATATCTTGTGTATACTATGTATGTCTTTCTTTCGGTGATCCTTATGCATGCAGTTATTGTTTTAATAGACTAAAGTTAAAGAATAATATACACACTTAACTACTTAAGAATAATTTTAACATGGTTTTAGAGTGGGAATGAAAGAATACGTTTGCACAGTTTAGAAGAGCTCGTTGGGGAAACTAAGACCATAGGGATACTCTCCTAACCATAGCACATATTTCCTTGGATTATATTCTTAGTTTGACGAACTCTTGTAAAACTGCAATTGGTGTTGCAACTGCCTGCAACTGCACAAACCCTATATTGTGTTTTCACCCACTTTTTGAAGGGAGTTGGTCAAAGTAAGACCACCAATGAACTTGCCTTAGGAGGGCGTACCTTTCCCTCAGAGAAGAATTCTAAAATTCACATTTTGGAAAATTAGGGTTTCCTCATAAACCCTAGTCTTGGCAGTTGCAGAATTGAAGTTGGAACTGGTCACTCTCTGGTAAGTACAAAACCTTTCTTTGAAAAGTTTTATCTCTTTATTGTATTGTTCAAGCATAGGATGGCACCCAGTACCAAGCTTGATGAAAATCTTGAAGGTGTTGATAACTTCCGAGCATGGAAGTACAGAGTGATGCTCATTCTAGAAGAGAATGATCTAGAAGATTTTGTAAAAGAAGTTCTAGAACCTGATGAAGATGAGGCCAAAGAAAAGTAAAAAAAGAAGCCAGTGAAGGAAAATATAATCATTTTTTATTCTATCAAGGATCATTTGATCCCCCATGTCTCATCATTAACAAATCCCAAGAAAATGTTTGATGCCTTATTCTGATTGTATGAAGGAAAGAACATCAATTGGAAGATGACCATGAGAACACAACTCAAGAATGTGAAGATGAAAAGTTCAAAAACTATCCAATCATACTTCACAAGAGTTTCTTAGATCAAAGAACAACTAGAAGCCATTGGAGACACAATCAAAGAAGTCGAGTTGGTCATGACTACATTAAATGGTCTCCCCAGATCTTGGGAATCATTAATTCAGGGTATATGTTCAAGAATAAGGCTAACAAGGTTTAGCATACTGTGGGAGGATTGTACTCAAGAAGAAGCTATATTACCGACAAGAGAAGAGAAACTAGGCGATGAATAAAAACAAGCCCTAGCAGCACATACCAGAAAAGGAAATAGCAAGAAGGAAGTTCACTCACATAAGAAATCTCATGGATTACAAAAGACTCACAACTTCAAGAAATATTTCTCAAGTTATAAATGATTCATTTTTCAGAAGATGGGACACATTTCCATAAATAGTCCCAACTCCAAAGGACAAGTTAGAAAATGAAAGTATAAAAGAAAACATTCTCATGCCGCAAAAGATGATGAACACGATCATGAGAAAACCGAAGAATAAGACTCAAGTGAAGAACTTGTCTTGATCTCAGCTCTTACATGTATAGTCACTCATGATAGTCGTGCTTCTAAGCACACGACTGGCTATAAGGAATCTCTCTCAGATCTAGTTTAGAAAGATTCACCTCACAAGGTGAAGCTAGGTGATGACTGTCAATATCTCATTAAAGGAGTAGGAGAATCATCCTACAAGTTAGACTCCAGAAAACCTATGAAGATGAAGGATGTGTTGTATGTACCTGGTATGAAGAAGAATCTTCTTTCTATCTCAGCCTTAAATGAGAAAGGATTCAGAGTTTCTTTCATTGATGGTGAAGTCCTCATGTGGCCTAGAGGAAAATCCATTGATGATGTCGTAGTGATTGGGGCACAAGAAGGAGGCTTATACAAGTTGAAAGGAAATTGTGTTTCAACATTAGTACACAGTACAATTACTCCAAGTGAACTATGGCATAATAGGTTTTCTCATATACATTACAAAGCCCTACTGATTGTGAGAAAGATGGTGATAGGTTTTCTAGAAATCCAAGAGGACCATGAAGGAATATGAAAAGGATGTGCACAAGGAAATAACATGAAGAAACCATTTCCAAGCAGTGATATCAAAGCTAAGGGAGTCTTGGACATTATACATTCAGACGTGTGTGGATCGATGTCAACTGCTTCACTTATGTATACAATGTTTCATTTATTGATGATTTCTCACGTAAAACTTGGATTTAGTTTTTGAAGGCTAAAAATGAAGTGTTCAACAAGTTTAAAGAGTTCAAGACACTTGTTGAAAACCTATCTGAAAAGAAGATAAAAATACTAATGTCAGATAATGGAGGTGAATTCATTTCAGATGAATTCAAGGCATTTTGTAAGGAAGTTGGGATTAAGAGGGAGCTATGTACAATCATGGTGTGGCAGAAAGAAATAACTGTACAATCATGGAAGCAGTGAAGGCCATGATTCATGATCAACATTTATCGATGCATATGTGGGAAGAGGCAACCAAGGCCGTTGTATATGTGTAGAGAAAAAGTCCCCACAAAGTAATTGGGAACAAGACACCAGAATAGACGTTTACCGATGAAAAGCCATAGGTTAGCCACGTAAGGATATTTGGTTGTCCAGTATATGTGCATTCCCCCAAGGACAAGAGATTGAAGCTAGACCCTTCAGGAAATAAGGGTATATTTTTTGGATACAGTGAGACATCGAAGGCATATAGAGTTTACATCCCTGGTCACCGTCAAATTGAGACTAGAAGAGATGTCACCTTCGATGAAGATACAACTTTCAGTAGTTCGAGACAACATCATTCAGATGAGGTTCATGATGAGGAACCTGAATCTCCCAGATTTATAGATATAGATAAAGGTGATGATGTTGTACTAGAAGATAATGATATGGAAGAACCACATATACCTATTGATTCATCTTGAGAGATGAATACCAAGAAAAGAATACCAACTTGGGCTCGATAAATCATTCAATATGCAGAAAAGTATGGTGCTCCATATGGATCCTTCAGAGAAAGCAAGAGGCCATGACCTTAATCTAGCTATGTGGCATTGTTAAGTGACATCATTGATGTTGAGCCTACTAGTTATGAAGAGGCTGCCAAAATAATGGAAGGATGCTATGGTTGAAGAGTACCAATCCACTATAAAGAATGATGTTTGGGATGTCGTTCCAAGACCGAAAGAGAAGACAGTTGTAAGTTCCAAGTGGATTTACAAGATGAATCATTCCATAGATGGAAGTATTGAGAAGTACAAGGCAAGATTCGTGGCACGTGGTTTCTCCCAAAAATAAGGAATAGATCATGAGGAGACATTTTCTCCTGTGGATAGATGCACTTCAATTAGAGATATACTTGCATTAGCTGCAGTAAAGAAGTGGAAGGTACACTAGATGGACGTGAAGACAACCTTTCTAAATGGTGTAATAGAAGAAGAAGTGTATGTGGAGAAGCCAAAAGGTTTTGAGACACATGACTATCAGACACATGTGTGCATATTGAAGAAATACTTGTATGGGTTAAAGCAAGCATCCAGATCATGGTACAGTAGAATTGACAACGTCATGATGAGATTGGGATTTACCAAGAGTAAATCATATTCCAACTTGTACTTCAAGGTTGTGGATGATGGACTAGTGATACTACTATTGTATGTGGATGCCCTGTTTCTAACAGGAGAATAGAAGCTCATCATTGATAGTAAGAGGAAGTTTGTTGTAGAGTTCAAGATGAAAGACCAAGGCATGATGCACTACTTATTAGGTCTAGAGGTATGGCAGAGACCGAGTGATATTTTCCTTAAGCAAGTAAAATATGTTGTTGACATTCTGAAGACAATTAGAACGATGGATTGCAAGGACATTCCTACACCGATGGTGACAAATATGAATTTGTTGAGTGATACATCTTCAGAGATAGTGGATGCCACCATGTATAGACATATGATCGGTTCATTGATTTACTTAGCGAACATGAGGCTAGATATATGTTTTGTGGTGAACACATTGAGTCAGTTTATGGTTGAGATGAGAAATGTTTACCTGGTTGCATCAAAACATGTGTTGAGGTACCTGAAGGGTACAATTGATTATGGAATCAGATATGATTCAGATGGTGAGATAAGCCTACAAGGATTTACTGATTCAGATTGGGTCAGTAGTGTTGCAAACCAGAAGAGTACATCTGGATGCTGCTTCAGTATGGGATCAACGATGATCTCATGGTTCAATAGGAAGCAGACTAGTGTGGTGCTCAATACAATCGAAGCAAAGTATATAGCAACTTTTTCAGCTAGTAGTGAAGCAGTGTGGCTTTAGAAGCTGCTTGCATGATTTTTTGATCTCTAGTTAGAGGTGACTTGTATCTGAGGTGACAACCAGAGTGGTGTGAAGTTGACAAAAACCCAGTGATCCATGAAAATTCCAAGCACATCGAGATCAAGTACCATTATATCAAAAATATGGTACAGAGGGGACCAGTGAAGCTCCAATATGTCATTACAGATGAGCAGATAGCTAACTTGTTGACAAAGCCTCTGTCAAAAGTGAATTTTATGTACTTCAAAGACAAGCTTGGTGTGGTCCAGAAGGATGTCCCTAGTAAGAGGGAGTGATGAGTTACAATTGTGATTGTTATAGCAAGATTTGCCTCACCCCATGCAACTTGATCATAAATCCATTTCCATTTCTGTATGTAGACTTGAAGTCCATTTTTGCAGTTCCCAGAGCTAAAAAGTGTATTTTTCCACATATACACACCCTAACAGCTATACAACATGTGTATACGCAGGTTGCACCGTTACAACCCGTGTACATCGGTTTTTATGCCCAAAATTAAAAAATGGTGTCGGGTTTCCATGTCATGTCACGAGATCCATGATCCTTGAACTTCCATATACTGGAAACGTTCTGAATCAGCCCTTCAGTTCCATTTGAAGGCTATAAATGGGCCATATCCAAGTTGTG
>ML785384.1:60121-72423 GCA_009831015.1 Picea engelmannii
CTACGCCTACGGTTGGGTGGAAATGAGCACCCCTCTCAGCAGTTGCTTCCATTGCTGAAGTTATTTCTGATAAGTGTTTTGCTTACATTGCATTTGAAATTAATATGCTGTCACATATGTGCATAGAACTTGTGAAATTGTGAGTGTTTCCTGTGTAAGAATGTCTCTGTAGAAATTGTGAATATGGAGTAGATGTTAGCTCATAGAATTGGTGAAATGGTGAAGGATTTGCGGCATGCGATTGTCCGCGTAACGTTTGATACGAATAGGTTGATATATGTTTATCACAAAGGATATCATGCACGAATTTCATCGATAAAATGAAGTTAACCATGTCCAGCCGTCCTCGGGAAGTTGTCTTCCTGTATCTGCTCCAGGGAATGATCCGGTAGGGATCTCTTCACAGAGATTCCCTCCTCGGAAAGGTTCACCCAGAACCCAGAATAAGGATTCGAACTCACAGGTCTTATTAACCCTGTACGAGGAGGAACGATCCTATTAAGGTTCCGAGATAGTAGTGTTGTGAGATGAGATAAGTCGACGGATGAGATCTCGTCGGGGTACCCATGGTCATTCACGACCATTTGATTGATGGAAGTAATGAGAGCGTTACATACCTTGCCCCTTTTCCCTCTATCATCGTGAGCAACGAGAAATTGGGATCGTAAACTCCAAGACCCAAACGATCGAATCTAGACCGTTAGGTCTCGGTCCAATTACCCGTCAGCCGTTGGATCTGGAGAAACTACGCAGGGGTTAAGCGTAGGGGTAGGCGTGCAAGGAAGTGATCCGAGCCATCGGATCTGGAGTAGAAATCCCGAAAACCGTTGGATCGGGAGGAGTTCCACGAAGTATAACTTCTGGAAGGGTAGCGTGCGGGAGAAATGATCTGAACTGTCGGATCTTAGATCATAGTCCCGACAACCATCAGATCTCGAGAAGATGCATCGGGGTTAAACCTTAGTGTGCGGAGAAAGAATCTCAACCATTGATCTCAGCCAGAACACGTGGCAAGAGATCCCGAAGAGTCGGGAATCGGGGAATCGGGGATCCTGAGAGCAAGGGAAACAGGACTTCGAAAGTCTTGAAATCCCGAGAGAAAATCTCAGCCATCCGGTTGGAGAGGGACACGTGTCACGAGATCGTCCATCTCGAAGATCTGGAGTACCAGGCATCGGGGCCACTCAAGCCTCGAAACAGCGATAAGATCTGGACCGTCCATCGGAGGGACAGGTGTTAGAGATCAAGCACCATCGGCGTTTGACACATCGGGAAATCGGAATTTCTGAGGACAAGAGACACGGGACATGATAAGTCGTGAAATCCCGAGGAAGGGATCTCCATCGTTGATCTTGGTAGGACACGTGGCAGGAGATTTGGGCGAGTCGGCATTTGGAGCATCGGGTTTTCCAAAGGCAAGAAACTCTTGCATACAGGAATTGCGATCCGCGATTTCCCGACGCGATCATAACCGTTAACCTGAGGGACGCGTGTCAGAGGATCCCGTAGAGTCGTGGATTGGGAAATCAGAGTCTTCGATGGTAAGGAACTTGTGCAACAGGAAATCGTGATCCACGATTTCCCGACGGAATCAGCACCGTCCATCAGCGAGGACGCGTGTCGAGCATCCAGAGAGAATCGGGATATCGCAAGTTCCGGGTATAGGTGTGTTGTGTCATCATAAACGTCGAAATCCCGATGGGAGGTTATACGGCAGTGGCCTTATGGTAAGTGGTCACATGGTATAGTGTATAGCATAGAGGGCTAATGCGTTAGGGGCGTATCGGGGATCGGAGAATCGCGAGTTCTGAGGACTCGTGAATTACAACAACGGAAATCCCGAACCTCCGATAGAAGTAGCACCGTACAGAAGGTAAGACCACGGTCGTAAAGGCAGTGAACCACAGGCTTGGCCTGGGGAGTTAATGCGTAAGGAGCGCATCGGAATTCGGAGGATCGCAAGGCGTGGGGTGAATGAGTTTTGAAATTTGAAACCCCGAAACCCGATATTGAACCAGGAATTGGCACCTCGTTAATGAAGGTTTCTGGAGATTTCTCAATTGTGGGAGATTAACCCCAAAACTTTTAAAATATGATAGTGGGTGTGTTACATTGTCCAACCCCCAAGCTCTTTCCTATTTGATGGAGAACCTCATTGTCTCTCTTATATGAGCTTGCCTTTGGTGGAGGATTGAAGTGGTGGAGGCTCGGCTGGAAGGGACTTAATTTCTCGATTGTGAACATGCCGACATGGAAGTTTGTCATTCATACACTTCTATTGATTACATTTTAATAGAAATACTCTTTTCTCATCCAATTAATGTCTCACAAATATTTAAATTTTTATTCCATGGGCATATTTGTTATGAATATTGATGGATTATGTTATTATATGTGCTAACTTTATATATTATCACCATATTCTTGTGTTTCTTGGTTGTTGAGGAAAATTTGCAGGTGTATATCTTTGAGTCAAGTGCTCAATGATGGACTTCATCGAACGTTTGGATGAGGTAGGCTCTTTATCTTGTCTTCTTAGCATGTGTATTTATATAGTATACTTGAAATTAGAGTTGATTTCTGCAGTCATTTTCATTTGTTGTGGTTTATCCTATGCCATAGAGTGATTTTCCTTGTAACATAATTGGTGACCATACTGGGGAAGGAATCTTCTTTTCGGGTCTTGGAGTGTTTTTCTCTTTTGTTTGCTCTCGTTTATCTTGAGTTTCTTGTCGTTTGATTACTTGACAACCTATTTTCATTTTGAGTCTGATTTTCTTAGCCTTATCCTTAACCTGGCAGTGTTTTAATACATATACGCGGGTTTTACCTTGATAGATACGTACATACACGAGTTGTCATTCTATAGGGAGCGTACATACGCGGTTTTCTCATGAACAATCGCGCACATCATCCTTTTTTTTCTTGATTGCTAAGTTTGATGTTTGTTGGGTAAGTGTTGATGGTTGTTGAGTCTTCTTAGGTCTCTATCATAACTGTTAAGTGCCTCCAGAGTGATAGGAAACCTTTTTTTGGTTGAATTTTCGGGTGGTTTTCTTTCTCATCATACTTTTCATTGGTTGTCCTTGCATCTTGGGCTGGGTGTCTGCTTCTTGATAATTCTACCTGGTTTGTCTATGTTTTCGTACAATAGGGTCTTTATATCAAGTTGTTGTTCAGTCCTTTCATTTTCGTTCTTTTATATTGAAAATACAAAAAAAATATACATTTTGTATTGTTGGCATTTGATCTTTTGGGTTCTTATCGTTGATCTTAGTACATGTATGGAAAGATTGCATCTTATTTGAAATTGCAGAATTGAATTGAAAGTTTCATTTTGAAAAGCTTATCATTTATTGAAAATTGAAGTTAGGACTTTGCATTATATTCATATTCATTTCTTTTACTTGCTAAGTCATAACATCGTTAGTTTCACAACCACACCTTTTGAGTAAACAATGCCACTAAAAGTAACACTGATAAATTTAAAATTGATTAGAAATGGTTTTATTTTTTAGGGTGCACAAACTAGCTTAAGATTTAGAGCCTTGAAACAAGATTTTGTGAGTAAACTTCTCCAAGGATATTAAACTCAACATATGTGTCTGACTAAGGGAGTGGTGAAATCCATTGTATAATTGGTGATGTCAGGAGGCTCTGCTCACACCAGAGTTAAGCACGAGGTAGCACGAAGTTGGTTGAGGAGATATCCCTCCAATACCTTCTTAGCATCAAAGATATTTCTGGGGATCTATTTGTATATGGGGGTCTTGCTAGTACCTTTACCTCTGCGAGAGGCGGTTCTTTTGAGATTTCGAGCTTTGCTACCCTGCCCATACAATGGACTTGAATTATGGTTGTTCGCCTGGGCATTGGTTATATCGTGGTGGCTTAGTTACTTGACATAGGTAGCCACATAGGTTACTTGCAGGGGTTATTCTACAGGTACCCTGGGTCGGATAAGGGTCGGACAACACACAACCTTTATGGAGGAGGATTACCTCTTCTAGGGGATCTGACTGACTGATTTTTAATCCCACGAGGTCCCTTATAATTGATTTTGATACCTCCGATCTTTTGAAGGGAGTCTCAGGCCCCTCTTGGGTGAGGCATACCTACTTTAGGGAGGGAGGCCCCTTTCAACCACTTTATCATGTTTGTGTGCATATTGGCCTTTTGTTTATTTTTGGTGTGCTCTCTGAGTATTAGTTGGCCTTAGTATTTTGTATTGCGTCACAATTTTTCATTGCTATGGTTAGTGGAGACCCCATGACTCCCTTAGTTAGCATTACCTATCCCATAGTATTTTCTCATTCCATGGGGACGAATCCTTTTGTATTTCCGAGCGGTACGCCGAATCATGATACTCAACCAATACCTTGGGCCTATAATAATTTTTATCATGGTATGCCAGACATGTCTTCGCACTTGCCATCCTTTGTCTCGTCATCTTATGTGAATCCTAGTTTTGGGTCCAGGTGCATGATGCCTCCTTATTATCCCTTTTCATTTGGTGAGAGTCATAACCCTCAACCAACTCTTACAGTATGAGGTTGAAATATTCCTTCCTATGGATCCAATCCTAGCTTCACTTTTCCAGGAGAAAGTTCTCAAATGGGAGGTAATTATACTTATTACATGCCATCCATATATCCTTCTTCTACTATGCTAGTTCTTACGAACGCTTTTACCATGGCGGACCTCCATATGTCCTCTGGTGTTTCATCCAGAGGGAGTCAATTTTATAGTATGGGAAACCCACTTCCCAAATTTCCTTCATCTGGGGGAAACATATATCCTCACCTGAGTAACCCTTTCCATGCCATTTTCTCTTCGTAAGCGGCTTCTTCATTGATTATGCCCTTACAAACCTTTATGAATTGGTTTGGAGGAGCATACCTTCCTACCAGAAAGGGCCATGGTGTATACCAAAACCCTTCCTGGCCTGCAATTTCTAGAAACCAGTCTTTCCCGGAACCTTGGTCTCAAATGTCGCAACCAACTACCTCTGCTAGCCATGCTGGAAACACAAGTCCAGTCATTGTGAGTCATATTGGCATTATATCACCAACCTCTACTAGTCATGTTGGAGATTGGTCGAAAACCTCTACAAGTCATGTTGAAGACTAGTAACCAGCCGCTACAAGTCATGTTGGGGGCACAACTCTATTCACTACCAGTCACACTACACATACATCACCAACCTTTGCTAGTCATGTTGTGGGTTCATCATCAACCTCTGCTAGTCATGTTGAAGGCTCGTCACCAACCTCTGCTAGTCATTTTGGGCATTCATCACCAACCTCTGCAAGTCATGTTGGATATTTGCTACTAGCTTCTGCAAGTCATGCTGGTATCATGTCACCAGCCACTGTAAGTCATACTGGGGGAATTCATATGATTAAGAATCCTAGACGTGTAAGATGTAATCCCAAGTTCCTTTGTAGGCTTTGCAAAGGAGATCACCTTACTCATTTGTGCCCTGCTACTATTGTGGTACAAGAAGTGTGGTCCTTGCCCGGGGCCCTTCGGGTTCCAAGTCGTCTTTGGTTTCCCCAAATTCTTTGGTTGATACAACAGTCATGCCAATGCAATCTTATAATAACACCACTCCTATTTTTTGGGGTGATGCGTCTCTTGACCTTGTTGTCTCGCATCCTGTTCAACCAACAGTCGTGCCGATGCAATATTTGACCAACACCAATCCTATTTTTTGGGGTGATGCATCTCTAGACCATGTTGTCTAGCATCCTTTTCAACCAACATTTGAAGAAGTGGTCATGTCGATGCAATCTTCGGTCGATCCCACTCTTCTCTTGGAGATTGACAAGTCTAAGGAAGTGACATTGTGGATGCAATCTTGGGTCAATCCCACTCTTTTTTTGGAGGGTGATGCGTCTTTCAACCATGTCATTATCATTTCTATCCTTGTACCTTCTGAACAAGGGATCATTCCAATCTCTTTGAGTATGCTCCCTCCAAGCCCTAAGGTGGTTTCCTTTGATTGGAATGATCTTGTAGAGCCTCGACTTCCTTCTTCTACACCCTTCCAGATAAGGGGCTTTCTTCGATATTTGTAGATAAGGTAACATCTGCAAGTATGTTATCCTCCTCGAATTGGAAAGATTTGGGTTTTCCCAAGATTGTGTCAGCTATCTGTGAGTTGCTAACTTTTGACAGAAGTCCTACATGGGAGCCTTGGCCTCCCCCATTATATGCTACTTAGAACAACATCCTCCGAGTCTTGTTTAAGCTCTTTTCCGACTCTCTCAAAAAGTGAAAAGATTGCCTAGTGAACTTGTCTCTTTCACACTCATTAATTGGATTTGAAAGGACGTCTATTTGGTGTAAGTTTAACCCTTTTTCGGACCAAGTGGAATAATTTCAAAAAATGAATACTCTAGTCACTAGTGGCTAGAAGAGTTCTTCTAGGTATTGTTTTATACTTTTTCGGGCTTAGGGGACTAAATTTACTAAAAAGGACATTCTTTGGAGTTAAGTTGTAATTGCATCTCATTCTCTTGCTTGCAACATTGAGCCTATTGTCGGTTCTCGATTTTGCATTATAATACTATCACCTCAGCAGTTTGCATCATCAGCCAAGCAGAGCCTTGTTTATATCCTTTGCAGCTTGGCACCCTATACCCCAAGAAGAAACATTCCCCCGAGTGTCCATACCCTGCATGCACCTCCTTGCATTGAGCATAGGTATGTTCCATTGTTGAAACTATTTTCTTACTCGCGACACTTTTTTCCTACTCTATATCATAACATTCATTTGACTATGAAAAAAAAAGACGGGTGGGAAAAGAATATTATCTCATGTTGGCAACAGTTGTGTCGCCTTTGAACAGAGAAAAAACTTTTGACTCCACTTTTCATCCAAAGTTTAGGTTTAGCATGACCTTAGGAAGCTGAGCTCATTACTTAGAGTTTACTCCAACTGGTTACTCTTCTAGTCCCTATGGGGAGTTCGATTGGTGCCTCCTGCATCACAAAGTTTCATCATTAAGTCTATGCTACCAGAGTCTTCCATATGTCTCATGCTCTTGTTCAAAGGATTTCTATCAACCTGTGTCAACCATTTCTCAGAACTATTGACTTTTCATGTTGGCCATACCTTCAGTGTGTCTTAGAGTTACATGAAGTTGTAGTCCTATCGTGCACCCTGGTCCTACTTTCATCATGGGTAGGTAACCTTGAACCCAACAGTCGACATCTCTTCATTGGTCGTTGACTGGGGGGTTTCCCTTGTGTTTGACGACAAGAAATCTATTCACACATTGGGATTCATGTACTGTCTTGGATTCCATTAGCATTATTGGTGGCCTCCTCACCTTTGTCGATAGTTTTCCTCATTGGATGCTAATCAAAGGTTCTTTTTCGTGCACTTCTTGCATCTGGTGCATGCGAAAGACGCACAGGGTCGTTGGTTTGTGAACATGTTATTCGTCCGAGTTCCTCCAAATAATAAATTTATTTCTTTGTACCTATTGGGCACTTTAATTGTCTAATTGAATAAAAAATCAAAGTGTTCAAAATAAATTGTCAACCCAGGGAACTCTGTTATTTCAAGATAATTGTGCACAGTGTATGCTAGATTATGAAAGCATCTCTAATCTAATTGTAGTAGGGAATTTAAAAAAAAAAAAAACATTATCACTAACACAGTTGTGTTGATACAGTTGGAGTTCTACAAATTTGAAATCATAATTGCAATCTAAACTGATGAATGTATAAGAACCCTGGATTGCCTACTCTAATCTAACTTTCTAATTTACTTTTGCAGGAAGAAGTTCTATACTATTTGCAAAAAGGAAATCTACTTATTGCAAGAAGGTACTTCACACTTTTATTTCTCAGAAACAAGATCTTAACCTAATGCAGAAAAAGGGAAAGCAGTTCTCCAGCAATGTTCAACAATCGACTTCTAATTCTCATGAGACAAATTTATGCGCATCTAACAAGAAGGAACTAAACTATAACAACAGTTGTATTCTAGAAATGTCTAATAGTTAAATCATTCGCATTTAAAACAACTAATCTAGAATTCAAAACAGAGGGGAATCGGTGAGGAAGGTGGGCCCTTTCCTTCTCACTAAATCCGCTCAAAGAAATAGGTTACAGTCTACTAAAGGAATTCAATCCACTCTTTCATTAAATTGCCAAAAATGTTTGTTTACAATAAGCGTTACTTTTCTTTCTCCAGTAAAAAAAACTTCTATTTCATTACAAAAGCTCTGTTATTTAAAGTCAGAGTCATTCAGTAGAACATAATCAGAACAGTCTTGAGAATCCCCGATTCTCAAGCTGTTCGTTTGATATCATTAATACAAAATCTAGAACTCTCCTTGATCAACATCGTGAGCCAACATATCTAATCAGTAGGTGTTGTAGAAGTCGTATAACAACAGGACTGGTGGCGTCTGTTGTAACAGCTTCCAAGATTGACGGGCTTCTGTTGCAGTAGTCGTGTAACAACTTCCAGGATTGGTGGCATCTGTTGCAGAAGTCATGTAACAGCTTCCAAGATTGGTGGCATCTGTTGCAACAGTCATGTAACAACTTCCAATATTGGTGCATAGCTGTAACAACAACGAGTTTCTCGAAGTGGGTTGTTCTAAGCATTTTTATCATTAGTTAAATAATTTCATGGGTAAAATACGTGAACGTTACCAATCAAACATGCTAAGTAAATGAAAATATAAAAGCGAGATGAATAGTTCATACCTTGGGAAAAAGGGTCTTAGTACTCATTATAATAGTCATTTAGGTTAGGAATGAGAAGGTTGAATGGGCAAAAGATGTAGTGAAAAAGGGACATTTATGGGTCCTAACATGCCCCCCAACTGAAGACATTGCATGTCCTCATGCAAAACACATTCAAACCTTACTTTTTAGCTGAAGTAGATAATTGTCTCCTCTAGTGCAAAATGCTAAGAGAAATTGCTAAGTGTCGGTATTGAAAACTGTTGTGTCCAAAAGAAAATCTGTTGTGTCAACAATCTGTCTGAGTTTCTTTATCTTTGAGAACATAATTAGTTTGAGTTGCTCGAGTAACAACTCGTGAAGGAAACAAAGGTTCTTGTTTGAGAGGTTCTTGTTTGCAAGCTTCTGGTATACCAACAATTGTTTTATGACGTTGAGATCTCCTCTGTTTTACTGATTTTTGTGTAGCAGTAAGTTCATGTTCAGTCTTGATTGAGACAGTTGTTGATCCTTTAGCGACCGGAACTTTCACTACCTCATATCCTGCATCAAAGTAAATGTTTCCGCAGTCAAAGCACATGAGTTCTTTGTTTCTGTCCATAACAACTTTTGTGAGTGCTAGGATGTCCAAGGTTATCCCTTCTGGATTCTTCTGTCGAGCAACCCCCACCTCTTGTTTCAAGGTATTTAGCTCTGTTTTGAGGTTATCATTATCTGTTATTAGTGCAGCAATTCTGGAATTTTTTGTATTCTTGATCTTTCTCTCTATTTGGACAAATAATTGGGCAAGTGGCACATCCTCAACATGTTGTATAGTTGGTTCTGGTGTAACACTTGTGTCTGTCAGGACTGGTTCTTGTGGAACAGTCTCGACATGGACAACTGGTTCTTTTATTACTAGCTCTGGTGGGTCAATCCCCTGTGGAGCAGTTGGTTCTGGTGTAACAGCGGTATATGTCATGACTAGGTCCTATGGAACAATCTCCACTTGGACAACTAGTTCATGTGGAACCACCCCTGCATCAACCATAGAGGATAGTGGACGAAGAATAGGAATAGCATGTTCCACATCTTGCCATCCAATTGCAGCTTCGACAAACCTGGTGGACCTGGTTCTTCTCCTGGGTAAAATAGAAACGAAAGCAGGGGATTTCTTCTTCGTTGTTGGAGGAGGAACGGGGCGTTCTTCCTCAACCACACGAGGAGGATATTCTGGTATACTGGGGTCTGGGATGATCTGGACATCGTCAATGGATGTGTGATGCGCAGAATCATCAGGCGGAGCCAATGATTCTACTGCGATTTGAGTACATTCATTCTGAAAGGAGAGAATAGTTTCCTGAAGTTCTGTGCATAAAGTAAAACCTAGTATTCGTACCTCTGTAGAATTCTCTATCACAGCATCCAGAGGTCTCTAATTTGTTGTTGATCTAATTTGTTCAAGGGCTCTCCAAGGTTTTCCCTTGAATGGCCGTTTTCTTTTCTGAGAAGATGCACTGGTAATGATAGTAGGTGCTTGATTGACTGTTGCAGCAATAGGAGGGTTCTGTGTGAATGTCGGTGCCATAGCAGAGGAGGGAAGCGGACTTGATGTTACAGTGGACCGTGCTGACCTTGCTTGCTTTTAAGGTAATACAGAGATAGGAACAAGTGTGTTCTTTTCAGAGACAGAGGGTAGGTTGTCAATGATAGGTGTCGCAATGGACCGTGTTGACCTTGTTTTCTTTCTCGGTGATCGAGAGATAGGAGCAAGAGTTTTCTTTTCAGAGGTAGGGGGTAGGTTTTCAATGATAGGTGTTGCAGCCAAGTGTTGCGACGCATGTCTTGGTTGAGTGGTTGGTTGTTCATATGTTTATTCGACCACAACTACAGGTTGTTGCAATGCAATTTTATTGAGGCTTGTTTGGCTGGTGCCAGGATGGATTCGGGTTATGCGGTTTCTTTTTTGAGTCGTCTTACGAACAACGACAGTAGGGGTTTGGACTGTTGTTGCAGCCCAGGGCAGAGGCTCAGGAAGAGGTCCATGGGTTGTGTTTTCAAGCACTGGTGCAATCATATCTGTATGTATAGAATGTGGTTGGTTTGCTACAGCAGTTAATGGGTTATTGGAAATTCCCATACCTCTGCAAATTAATAGGCCAGTGAGTATGTGATTAGAAATGCAATTCTTGGGGTTCTTGGATTTTTTTACAAAATGAGCCATGTTATGCAATGAATGGAGGAGAAAATAAGGAATGTTTATGAATTTATGATGTCCCAGATGTGATAATAAGATGAAATCAGAAAAATAAACAACTTGGTATCGACCTTTGCAGGTAATGTACCTTTTAAGAAATTCTGTGACTTTCCCCCATGGCTCTGGTAAGGAATTGACATCTGCATCTCTGCCTTTGGTCTGAACTTGCTCAGTGTTGACGAGGTAACCCTTATGTGCATCCGGAAGATGTGTTTTTTCTGTGAAACCATCGGTCTCCTGTTCTTGGCAACCCTGTTACAACAACAATGCTTTCTTCTGACACTGGAATCATTACCCCATTCACCATTGAATGCCCTTTGGTAAGATTTTGACTAAACTCCAATACCTCATCCTCATTAAACCCCTTCAAATTTTTAAAATACGATATCCAACTGGCCTGGAGAAATATTCGGTAGTCCTCTGGGTGTAGCAGCAAACTATCCAGAGTTGCGGGTTCATATCTCACAGCTGATCCTCCCATGATGTTGCTTGAGAGTCTAACAGGCACATAGGAGGAGAAATTATCACCTAAATCAGAGATGCAACAAGCTCGAACATGGTTTGCAGAAAGAATATAGTGTCTTAGTAAAAAGAAGTGTGGGCGGAAAGGTGGTGCATGTGTGTATAAAATTCAATATGGATGACTAGATTTACGTTTCCCCCCCCAACTAAGCGAATTGGCTCCAGGTGCATCGATTTATGACAACCGGTTAGTAAATAGGAAACTGTGCTTTTATATCTTCATTACTTTAACATGTAGGATTAATCACATACCTCATATCTTACCGCACATAACGACCTTTCGGAGTAACCGCACAATCCAAACGACATCTGAGTTGTGCGGAATAGCTGACATGATGAAGGATCATGAGAGAAATGACAACTGGAGCAAAGACGGAGTCCTTACTATAGTTAGCCAACTGGAAATCGCTGGATGTGAAGTCAAGTCATTATGAAGCAACACTTTCAGATAGAGAGCATCAGTATTGTCTAATCAGTGGTGTTGTGGCATGAAAAGATTGAAGGGCTGAAGCAACAACATCGGCAAAAATGCGAAAAAGAAAGAGTGAAGTGGCAAGAAAGAATAACAACAATTAGTGTATTAGCAGGTTCTTCGGCAAAAATGGCGGAGGTATGTTAAGAACCAAACATCAATATAGCATATAAAAACCTCAGGAAAAATACTCAACGCCTTGAAAAAGAGATAATTTCAAATAATAAGCCTCTTTGAGGGGGCAACCTCCTTTTACCCCACTTAAATGTTCAAGTACAATATGATTCAAAATGAAAATGTCTCCTTGGTATATATAGGAGACTAGGAGGTATAATTACAAATAATGGCCTAAAGCCGACATAA
>ML785384.1:95675-110479 GCA_009831015.1 Picea engelmannii
CACTATAGAAAAGTATATTTCCATTCTATTAATTTGGCATCTTGATCCATTTATGGCTCCAACATTTACAACATAAGTTCTCCAAAAATATGTAGGTATAGCTAAATTTTTGCAACAGGACACCATTGCACTTGAATCAATAAAATTATTAAATATTGTATTGTAGATAATCTTCAATCTGAATGGAGGTAGTAATATTATAACTTTCAAGTTTTGGACGGGCACTAAATAATAAAATATCTTGTCTAATATGGTCTTCGTATTCTTCCATTTGTTGAGGTTTTTCCTCTTCTATTGTTTCAAACCTTAACAAGATCCACATCATACCTTCTATCATATAGACTATTTTCAAATTGTTGAGGTTTTTTGCTCTTCTATTGTTTCAAACCTTAACAAGATCCACATCATACCTTCTATCATATAGACTATTTAATTCTTCATTAAAAAGACTGACTTATCATACAACTCTTTAGAAGCATTCGTAATGACTTTTTTGAGTTCATGAGCCTTAACCTTTAATTTTTGTTTGGATTATTTTCTTGTATGCTCTCTTTTATGATGGGAGAAATTACCTTCGGAGTATTGTGAAGATATTTTTGTATCCTCTAGGTGTTAAAAAATATTTTAATATTATTTTTTTGGATTGGTGGAAGAAAACAAAGGCGGTTTTTGTAAAGGATAACCCATCATTGTTCTACTAGAAAAATGGTCTTGAAGAACATAGAGGTGGGTTGTAAATCTTGGAAGGATGTGAAATCCTACGAGGGAAGAGATTGGAGCTATTGTTGGAGTTATTAGATGAGTTGGTTAGGAGAAGGATGCAACATAGCCAATCAAAGGGAATTGTTCAGAGGGATTGAAGGAACAAAATTATTTCCATATTGACCACTATAAGAGGAATAAGTGGATACTATCGAAATCCTTAATAGGAAAATCAAAATGTACATAAAAATCATGGTTAGTATAAGAACTATCAATATTAGAATCATAATCCTAGAATGATGGATCTGTATAATCAACTTGATTCATAGCATTAGTGAATTGTGTAGCAAGATTCATTGTTTTCTTCGATTCTTGTATTTTTGGACACTTGTTTGCCCAATGTCCAAACTTTTTGTAGATAAAAAATGTGTTTTTTGTGTGGAGAAGATTTTTTTTTTAAATTGCCAATTTTTTTCTTTTGAAATATCTTACGTTATCTCTAGAATGTCTTTTGCAAGAAAAATCCTGAAATGATTTCTTGGATTTACTTTCATACTTTATATGACAACCAAATTCATGTCTCTGTCATTGAATTACATAGTTATATATTAAACCATTTTTGGTGTTTTCTTAGTAACTTCTGGAACCTTTGGTCTTTATATTTTTCTAGAAAAATCTTTTCAATTTCCTAATGTACTACAATAAGAGACATTTTATCAATATCTGATATTTTCCATTCTAATATTGCTTCCATTAAATATGGAATTGGATCTAACCATGACCTCAAGCAATATCTAATGGATATAGGTTCTATACGTTTCTCAGTCTGATATATTAGATATTGCATTATACATTTTCAATCTTCTCTTTGTTGCAAGCTACATAGATAATGAATGAGGAACATGCTAGTAGCATGTGACTTGTCATCACTTTTAGTGCCATAACACTCATTACTAAGAGCATTTATAAGATCATGTAATGAATGAGAGCTACCCAAATCTCCCAATTTAAACCACTAATTTTCTAGATGAGCAGTAAACCTTCAAGAAAGTCTTAAGACCACTTCTTGCTCCCTGAATTTTCCATGTGAGAGGGTGGGTTGGTTTTTAAACCATCAGTCCCATGCATTAAGGGTTTTTGTAATCTCTTGATGACTTTTGTAGTAAAGATAATTTTTAGGAAAGGATTTTAACAAACTTGTTATAGTGGTTTCTAATGGAGTACAAAGCTAATTGGGTAGAGGTAGTCCTTTCTTGGAAAACCACTTGAAGTTTCCAATAGAAACATGCTTCAAAAATGTTGGAGGAATTGGATATGTAACTATAACTCCTTAGATATAAGAAGTGTTTGCTCGTGTATCAATAATTACAATATCCATTTCCTATTCTCTTTTAAAAACATTAAGTTTATGGCATTTTGTTTTTTCTTTAACCTCTACCAGTGCCTTCTAAACTTTGTAATGGCAACCTTGAGAAAAATCCGATCGGGTGTTCTTTGGGGTTACTAAAGGGATAATTTGCTAGTGTATTTAACCTTAAAGCCTTGTATTCTAGAATTTTTTCCCCTTTCTCTTCTTTAGAGGAAGTACTTTCAGAAATTATTTCTTTATTTGGACCATGTAATTCCAGATAAAAAACAAAACTAGGAAAATATTTTAGTTTCCTATTTACTACTAAAATAATATGTTCCATTACTTTGTGTAGACTAGAAAATATGTTTCCAAATTCGTCAAGATTTCATTTTTGTATATCAACTGCTAAGGAGTATGTTCAATTAACTTTTTTTTACTATCAACAACAAAAAAAATTATTCTTTCAAGTTTTTGTTCATTTATTTCAAACATAAATATGTTTGGATATCTCATCAAGATTCCTAGCCAAGAGTGATTGTTATAGTTTAACATTTTTTCTTTATAAAAAACTATATTATCTTCTTCCTTTCTGAATTTTACAAATGTGAAATCTACAACCTTATTATCTTTTGTTACGTGTTTGAAAGAATGTATTGGATGATTTCTTCTTTCAAACATATAAGAATTAGATCCTTCTTTAAGAAGTCTCATAGCCTTCATATGAAAAATAGTAACATCATCCTCATCTTTCTTTTTTAATTTTTTCTTTATTGAGTCACGGTATTTACTATTTGTGTGACTTCCATTATGAAAAAAATCTCTATTATGATTAACTACTACTATATCCATATATGAATTTTGTACAGTGGAGTTTGGCTCTACTATATGTATAAAATTGAACTTTTGCAATCTAATCACATTATCATTAGACTTTTGTTGTAGTTGTAGTTTCCTTGGGACTATCGGTTATGGAAATCTGGTAGAAATACTCACATACTTCTCTTGCCATTCTTTTCTTTTAGATAAGATAGTTCCATGAAGTCAAGAACAATAACAATAGGAGTTATATTACCAAGGTCTAACACCATGCTTTCATGCATGTGCATAGACTAAGCTATGGATGAAGAGCAAGAATGATAGTGGAGACAAATCTTGAATAGATGGTAACATGGATTTGGACAACATGATATTGATTAGATATATTAAAGCCAAACAATTGAACATAGGATTGGATCAAATAATAGATATATGGGTTAGTTAAGATAACACCATATCTATGAACCATTAAAGACCATACATGACCATTGTGTAAGGGAGCCTCAAAAACACCAACCAGGACATCTGTGAAAGTGTGATGTTTGGTGTCTACTACACAACATAGGCTACTTACATTTAAACCAAGTTTGATAAGAGGATTTTTTAATCCAAATCATAGAAATTTTAGGGGCTATATATTTCCTGTGAGCTATTTTTCCATGATTTTTTTCATAAAAAGATTCATCAATTTCTATTTTTCCTAAAAATGATTCACCCAAGTTTTATAGAATATTTTTTTTTACCTAAGAAATAAAACAAATTTTATAGAAATTGTATAAAAAATTTAGAAATTTGAATATTTTTACAAAAATATCGCTAAACATTTTATACTTTGCATATTAAGAACTAGTAAGATTCGTCAAGAATTCTACAGATTGAGATAACTTCACATCCTCAAAACTATCTCTGATCTGAATTGGATTAATCCAAGATGAACATATTTATAACCATGGCTTAGTCCATATTGAAGGTCTTCTTTTGAGATTAAGGTAAATTGATATGTATGATTACTGAGACTAATTAATATATATATATATATATTTCACAGAAACTGGGTAAAATATATATTAAAAATCCGCGAAAAAACGTAGGCAGAGAATATAGTTTTGGTTACAAAATTTGCAGAAATCAAAATGCTCCCGCTTGAATTCTCCAAGAAGGAAATGGAGATCAGGGGTGGTACTAACTAGAACACTAAATCATGTTTGTGTATCGATTGTAAAAACCATGCAGAAAGTGCCTAATAACAACATGAAAAAACACTACATACATTTACATTATGTTTTGGTCCAGTGCGGTGGAGCATGTCTGTGTTGGAGGCCGCAGGTTGAGGTCCAGTTGAGCGCGCGGTCCTAGAGAGGAGGCCTCATCTGAGCTGTAGGTGTTCATGGAGGGAGTGGGTGACGTTGGCCCGACCACGAATTTGAGCGCCTCTATCTGTTTTCTGAGCACTTCACACTCGTCCCTATTTCGTTGTTGCTCGCTCCTATGTTGGATGGTAATTTCTGTGATCGAGAGAACCTGGGTAGAGAGAGCCCTAAGCTGTAATTGAAGAGTCTAGATAGTGCTTACCATCTCTTCATGCTCCTCCACTAGAACCGTTCTTGGTGGTTGCTTGTTCATCTTGGCTGAATTCCCTACTTTCCCCAATTGAAGAAACCAGATACCAGTGCACTTACGAGGAGTAGTCTCAGCTCCGTTCTTTGCAGGAATGATCTTTCCAAACAAGTGGACCTCTCCTGCTATGATATGCTCCCTCCTCTTCATTTGATTCAAGGAACTTAACCATTTTCCCAGGATTTGCCACGAATTCGAGCCATGATCGCTTATGATGCTGGGATCCTTCACCTCGCCTGGAATTAATGCCCTGTACATTCTGGACGTCATCCAGAGCATGTTTTCCTCGCTCCAGTTTTCTCTCCCACGCCCCGAAGTTGTCTAAGGTACACCGAAGAGACTTCCCAAGCTTGGGGAGGGAAAGAAAGGAGGTTGCAGGTCGCAGACTAGGGAGGAGCATGTGGCAAGGAGTCTAGATGTAAGGTGGGGGGGGCGTGTGGAAGGGACGTGTGGAGGGGGAAAGTGGAGGTGGCATGCTAGGCCACGTGCTGAGGTGAGAGGGAGAATGAGTGGGAGTCACACTATGGATGGAAGGGCGAATGGTCCAGATCCTGACCGCCACCGTGGCCTAGCCCGAGTGCTGAGTGGGCTGAGGAGTTGTCTATCAGCTGCTTAGAGTCGTGGGATTGGCGTGAAGAGAGAAATTTCGTTGACAACCAGCGAGCCTTGCTCGAGACCAATTTCCCGGTTCGCTTGAGCATCCACCAAGTGATTGTTTTGTCTGAGGACATGAAAAAGAGGGATATTGTTGAAGAGCTTGATCATTACCGCAATTCTTTGAAGAATGGATTTTAAGTGTAAATTTGGGGGGTGGGACCCGTTGCGAGCATGCCCAATGATTATCTTAGAGTCCCCAATCACTGAAAGGGAGTGTATGTTCATGCTTTTGGTGAGATGAAGCCCTTGATACAGAGCATAGGCTTCATCTTGATTATTTGTGGTGATGCCCAAATTCCAATGGAAAGATAGCACTTGGTTTCCTCGTGGGCATATGATCACCCCTCCCGCTCCTGCCAACCCGAGGTTTCCTTTTGAGGCTCCATCGAAATAAAGGATGTGGTTATGTTGCTTGTTGTGCCAACCAAGGTAATCAATATCTTCATGAAGCTTTCAGGTGGATCTAGAAGGAGGAGGAAGAGGAGAAGTGGGGGAAGGGGGGAGGAAAAAGGATTTGATCCAATCCAATTCGATAGTTGAGGTGGGGGTGAAAGGAAAAGATTTGAATTTGGAAAGAAAAACTTTTGCAAGGAGGCCTACAACCTTTTTGGCTACTAGATCAAGGGGGAGTGAAGGTTGGAGAAGATGATTCGATTTCTGGCGAGCCAGACTTTCCAGCAAATGAACTTGGGTAGGGCTTTGAACAGGGATTTGAAGAGAGGGTTTCTGAAGGTGCCCTGATATTGGGAGGCCCAATATGAAAAGAGATCTATGGGATGGACCAACCATATGATTCTCAGATGGAGGCTTTGAAGAGCTGTTTTCCACACCGTGATAGTGAACGGGCAAAGAAGGAAGACGTGCTGAGATGTTTCTGATGCCTTGCCACATAGTTCACATATGAAGGGCCCATACATATTTCTTTTCAGTAGATTTTCTCTTGTTAGCAGTTTACCATGGGCTAGAATCAAACAAAAGGAATTTACTTTGGGTGGACTATCATTGGTCCAAAGAGAATTCCACATTTTATCTTTTGGGAGGAGGGTTGTTTGGGAGAGGAGTTGCGACTACCCTTGCTTGACAGAGTAATTTCCATTTCCCCAACCTCGCTGGTCTTTTAAGGTGATATGTATGGGGGTACAACCTTTTAGCAGAGTTTGTATCTGATGCGTTGCATCTTGAAGATTGCTTGGAATGTTTGGCAAGTTCCATCCTATCTAGTCTCCAGTATCTATGTTCCAGAAGGAAATGTCTGAGATATGTTTTTTTCCTTGCATATCAAGCAAATTGATGATCGGTCTTAGATGCATATGATGCCAGAGAGGTTGCTTTCCCATAATACTATTTGCTCCTATGAGAATCTTTCGTCCATTTCCAGATATCCAGGTGAGCTGGCTTTGAATGAGAGGGATGGAGGCAAAGAGGAGCTTCCTTATTGGGGATCCTTTGTTCAGAGAGTGATGCTGATCTAAACACCTGAGCTTGTCCCCTACTAGATATTTTCTTTTTAAAACTTGCTTCCACCAGTCGTTCCTTCCCGAAACAAGGTTCCATAGAATTTTTTCTCCCATTGCTATGTTGGTAAGCACTGGATCCTTGATGCTCAAACCTCCATTTTCCTTGGGTTGCTTTACTATGTCCCTTTTTATTAGGTGGAATTTTTTCTTATCTATTTTTCCCCCTTCAGAAAGAAAACATTGTAGAAGGCTGGAAATTGAAGACTTGAAAGTTTGTGGAGCAAGTAGAGAGGAGAATTGGAAGATGGGGAGAGCAAAAAGGACAGATTTTATCAACACTATACGTCCTACCAAGTTGAGCCAAAAGGCTCCCCAGTGGTCCAATTTGTTTTTGATCTTTTCAAGAGTTTGAGTCCAGGTTGAGTTTGGGAGATAATTGAGACAAATAGGGATGCTGAGATATATGAAGGTTTTCTATTTTAGAATAAGAGGAAAGTGGAAGAAATTTGCTATTAGGCGAGCAGTTCTTAGAGGCGTGTTCCAAGCGTAAACATTTGATTTGGCACTATTTATGAGAGATCTCGAGGCTTGTGTGAATTTTTCCAAGGAAATTTTGAATCTCTTGGTCATGACAATGGAGGCTCCTCCAATGAGGAGAGTTTCATCAGCAAATTGGGAATGGTTTATTCTCTTCACCCCTAGAGCTATTTTGATGCCTGAAATGACTTTGGAGGTTTGGTCGTTTTCCAGTTGTCTGCCCATAGTTTCGGCCATGATTCTATAAAGGAGGGGGGATAGCGGACAGCCTTGTCTTAGCCCTCTGGAGCTTTTGAAGAAGCTTTTCGGGCCTCCATTGATCAGAGGGGCTATCCATGGAGAGGAGATACAAGATGAGACCCAAGCTGTGAAGCCAGGGCTAAAACCAAATTTCTTCAAAACTGCAAGCAAAAAGGAGTGTCTTACCCTGTCAAAGGCATTGGACATATCAATTTTAATAATCATTCCTTGGTCTCCTCTATCCCTGCTAGAGTGTATTGCTTCTTGCACCAGTATAATGTTGTCGATCATTTGTCTTTTTTCCACAAAGCCACTTTGGTTTGGGGAGATGAGTTTATGAAGGAGAGGCTTGATTCTATTGGCTATGATTTTAGTTATGAGCTTATAAGATACATTGCAGAGGGAGATGGGTCTAAATCTGGAGAAGGAGGATGGGTTCAAATTCTTTGGGATAAGTGCCAAAAATGTGGAATTTGTATTACCCCCCAAATTTGCGGATTTTTGAACATATTGTATTATCCTCAGGAGATCTCTTTTTATTATATGCCAACACTTTTGGTAAAAATGTGCACTGAAACCATCTGGTCCTGGAGCTTTGTCTGGATGAAGTTGGAACAAGGCCTCATGAAGCTCTTTTTCTGTAACTTCCTGATTGATCTTGTTGTTATCCTCCTGATTAACAACGCTCGGGATGTTGAGCAATAGATTCTCTTGGATGTTTATATTTGCAGTGTCATCTTCAGTTAGAAGTCTTTCAAAGTGGAGTTTGGCTTATGCTTGAATTTGATGGAAGTCGTCTGTTTTTGTGCCATCTTATTTTGTGATTTCCTTCACTTTGTTCCTCAAGAGCCTAGATTTAGTTTGTCTTTGAAAGAATTTTGTATTTTGTCTCCTGAAGTTAACCAAAGGCTTCTTGATTTAAGCCTCCAAGTTTCCTCTTACTCATGGAGGATTTTTTGATATTCCATGAAGTTTTGTTGCTCTTTGAGGAGAAGTGAATGGGAGATAGGTCCCTCTTCCAACTCTATTATGTTTTCTTCCATTTCCTTGGTTATCCTGTCCATTGCTTCTTGTTATTTTTCTATGTTCCTCTTCACCCAGTGCTTTAGGTTCATCTTGACTCTTTTTAATTTTTGCTCCCAAATGTAGTTTGGAGATCCTTGGTTCCAACAGTCCCAGGCATCTGAGATGATATCAAAAAACCAGGGCGTTGATATCCATAGGGGGTTGAAATGGAAGGGGATGGGTCCAGGGTTTTCAAGGGGGGGAAGGGTGAGGGTGATAGGTCTGTGATCAGAACCAGTCCAAGGTAGAATGCAAGAGCGAGGTAGAAAGGCATCTTCGAGGAAGGAACTGCTTAGGAGAAATTGATCTAGACAAGCAGTGATGTGCCCCGGTCCGAGTCTTTTGTTTGACACAGTGAAGTGACCGTTAGAGGGCTTACATCTAGAAGGTGAAAGGAGGATATTAAATCCTCGAGATGCTCACGAGAGGGGTCTCGTACTATAGATCCCCATTTTTTATCTTTATGATGCAGATTAGTGTTGAGGTCTCCAGCTATTATGATATCTTTGGGGTCAAGAGTATCTTTGAAGCTTTGGAGGGAGGACCAGCATTCAATTTTTTCATGGTATAAAGCAGGCATACAAACATTGATGAAGGTCAGAGTCTTACCTATTGGTAGATGCAAGAGTGAAGTTTTAATCCAGTGTGTTGTGGACTGCCTGGATTGTAGAGAGAAGAAATTAGGATTCCAAAGGGTGCATATTCCCCCCGAGGCTCCTCTTGCGCTGACTGTTGTGCCTTTGCATGTTCGCCAGATGTAACAACTGTTTTGGAGGATTTCAATATCCTTCTTTTTTGTTTCCTAGAGCAGGAGGACTTGCAGATTTTCTGCTTTTATAAGATCGTGTATTAGCGAGAGCTTGTGTCGAATCCCTAGTCCTCTACAATTCCAGGAGATCGTTTTTATCATTTAGTTGGTTTAGGGTTTCCCCCTTTATCGGCAACTAACATGGCATGGGTTGACATGGACCAATTGGTGGTCAACACGTGGCATATTCATGGTCAAATGAAAGGGTTCCACGTGGCCCAGTCAAGGGCCGCCACGTGGAACCCCTTTGTTGTGGTTTAAAAGTTTGTTTGGGTTCCACAGGGGTCGAACCCGGGACCTCCGATAGGGAAAAGTATTCACACAGTTCAGGCCACCAACCTGCCTACATATGAGTCTTAACAATATATTGGAAAAATTAATATTTGAATTTGTAATATGTTTCATGTGGGTGGAAAAAGGGTCGAGGCTTAGCCCCAACCCGTGGACACACATACCACACTCCCATATGACCATTAGCATGGATACCAATGGTCATAGTTGACAAGTGAAAGATTCTATCACTGGCCCTCGACCACGTGGGACACACAATCGCCATGCAACCACAACCTCCGCTGGGAAAGGTGCTAGCCCCTAACTATGCGACAAATCCACCCATTTTGTGGAACAACGCGTGGTGCTGAGTTTTGGCATGGAAAAGACACAAAGGTCGGGATAGTCACACAATGGGTGCATTTTGGCAAGTAGAGACAACAGGTTATTGGAGAAAAAAATTCTAGGAAGTGTATTTTCTTCATTTTTTGGCCAAACCAGGTGTAGAAAGAGCCTAGCTAGGGGTTTTTCGACATTCTGGAGCCATTGGAGCCATCTATTTTTCATTCTTATCATTGTAAAGCATTTATTTTAACAATTTGAGCATATAATCAAAATGATCCATGGCAAGCTGGACCATGAGATGTAGCCCAAGAGAGGGGTGAACTCCTTTATCATTTTGTTGTGTTATGTGTTCATTATGATGGTTTTTTATGATTGTTTATGCTATTCATTTTAAGTAAAAACTCATTAAGTTTATGTTCTTGCAACTTGATCCAATTTCCAAAGACACATACATTTTCCACTTGCAATTTTGTATACGCAAACATTTTTCATTTTCAGATCAAGTTGGTATCAGAGAAAAGGTTTTTGAAGGTTCGATTGTTTTCAAATGTTTTATTTTCTAATGCTTACAAGGTTGAAGCTTAGAAGAGGAGAAGGGAAACTTGTAGAGACAAGTTCTCAACTTTAAAGAAGGAGAACCATACATTCACCTCAAGCTTCAAGGAGGCCTTCACCAAGTATGGTTCATGAGGAGAGTCATGAAATTCCTACTTCAGAAGATGAAACTTTCAAAAAATCCTTTTATGATATGACAGAAATGGTGAAAGTTTTATTCGAAGAATGGAATGCAAGGTTGCAAGATGAAAGCTCAAATCCTCCAAGAGGTAATGAATATAGTGGTGATAAGACTCCAAAAGKGAATGGAGGAAATGGTGATACTCCACCTCCTTCACCTCCATCTTCCACTTCTTCTACCATTTCACAACCACCTCCAAATTGTCCAAAATAACATGGTGAAATTCCTCCACAAACTCATTTGCTTAAKCTTGACATTAAGTTTGAATTGCCTATGTACAATGGAGAGGTAAATGATGAGAAATTGAATAGTTGGATTCGTAAAATTGAAGTGTATTATAGGATACAAAGAATCCAYGATGAYGAAACTAAGATTCAACTTGGTTCTCTTAGATTGGAAAGTGCAACACTCATTTGGTGGGAAGCCAAAACTCAAGAGGACATGAAGAAACATGGTAAAGTTTTATCCTCTTGGAATGATTTTATTTGTTGCAAATAAAAGGCAATTTTATCCATTAGCATACATGCAGAAAGCTATCATGGAGTGGAAATTTTTTAGAGAAATTAAAGGGCAAAGTGTGCAAATCTACACTCAAGAATTTAGAAGAAGAGCTTTGATTTTGGGTATAGATTTATCTTCTCAAGAAACTTTACTCAAATACATTGGAGGATTGCATAGTTATTTGAGACACACAATTCTCATGTTTAACCCTACAAATCTAGATGAAGTTTATGTACATGCAACTCATTTGGATGCAAGAGGTAAGAATGCTCCTCAAGAGGGAAACAAGAAGCCATTTTTTAATGGAGACAAAGGAAACAGGAAATTCAAAGGAAATGGAAAGAAGAATGCTTCAGTCAAGAAAGAGGGAGAAAAACTCTCATGTAAACATTGTTCAAAATATGGCCATGATGAATACCACTATTGGAAACTTCATCCCGAAATGAGACCCAAAAGTTTCAACAACAAAACTAAACCAAAGACTGTTGCAGCTACACAACATGATTTAGGATCTGATTCGGGAGATGAAACAAAAATCACAGCCATGGGTTTCCAAGGTAAGGACTCCATTGCCATTACTAGTTCTTCAAGTAGTAGCCTCAATGAAACTCAACATGAAAAATAAAGAATATAACTTTTCCACGTAAGGTTTATTTCAAAGCATACCAATATAGATACTCTATTTGATATTGGTTCTCAAGCAAACCTCATTTATGAAGACACTGTCAAGAAATTGCATTTGGAAACTACTCATCCTAAACCATATCCTCTAGGTTGGATATGTGACAATTCCAAATTGCATGTGAAAAAAATATGTAAACTTAGATTTGTCATCACTGCAAACTTTATAGATGACGCAGAGCTTGATGTTATTCCATTGGATAGTTGTGGTATTGTGTTGGGAAGCCCATATTTATGTGATAGGAGAGCCATCTTTCATCGTCATGAGAACAAATATCATTTGTTTAAAAATGGAGTTGAGTACATTGTTAAAGAACATATAAAGAAGTTGAATTTGTCACTTGTAAATGATGGAAAAATGAATAAATTAGTCAATGCTAGTAAGAACTTTGTACTCTTGATGATCAAACCCAGTGACAATGTTGAAAAAGAATATTTCCAAGGTTGTGATGCAAAGTTAAAATATGATTTATATGAGGTGTTAACCAATATGATGAAATGTTTCAGGAACCAAACGGATTGCCTCCTAAAAGAGGTATCCAACATGAGATTCAATTGCAGCAAGAATGTCCTCTCCCAAACATTGGCATGTACAGGATGACAGTCATGGAGAATGCTGAAATTAAAAAAACAAATCCAAGAGTTGCTTGACAAAGGGGTTATCATTCCAAGCACATCACCATGTGGGTCACCAATTTTTTTAGTACCAAAGAAAGATGGTACATGGCGCATGTGAGTAGATTTCAGAGCCTTGAACAAGATTACGATAAATAATCATTACCCACTTCCTAGAATTGATGATTTGCTTGATCAATTGAAAGATGCTAAGTATTTTACTAAGTTGGACTTGAGAAGTGGATATCATCAGATTAGGATTGTTGAAGGAGACACATGGAAAACAACCTTCAAAACAAAGCAAGGTTTGTTTGAATGAATGGTTATGCCATTTGGGCTTTGTAATGCTCCTGCAACATTCATGAGAGTGTTATGAACATAATATATAATAATAAATACAAATACATTATAATAGTTAATGAATAATTAATGAAGAGACACCTTCCCAATGAAAGGTCATGTCTCTTCATGGAAGGGCACCCCTGTGTGGGTATATAAGGCCCTCATTCTTATTGTATCTCATCATCTCATATTCATATACATTATTATTTAATATGTTATCCTTAATGGATTATAACCTGTTGTCCTACCTACATTGGGTATTTACCTGGTGAAATGTCTTGGTTCACCATAGTGGTATCGTATCTTTGTCTCGATCCAAATTTTGGCCACAAACAAAGTTTCTCTAAAATCAGGTCTTTGACCTCATATTGGTCATTGGCCATTTCTAAATCAAATATTCTACACATTTCAGCGAAAGTAAAAAAGTCATTCTGCACAAAATCAAAAAAAGAAAAAAAAACAAAAGAAAAGGTTTTCCTTAAGGGGCACGTGAATAAGTATAAGTGCACACCAAGAAGTTTGAAATAAATATTCCATATTTGGCATTAGTTAAGTCAATTGTCATTTAAAAAGTGAGAAAAAGTAATTTAAAGAGGAAAATTGAATATTTTATTTTACCTTTGGAGATTTACCATCCCATGGTTTTGGAAAACCATGGGCCCATGGTATTCCACACCATATAAAATATATGTGTGTGTGTATTTTCCTCTAAATAAGTATTTCACAAAACTTGGATATGTTAAGTTTTTCAGGAGCAGATGAGGATGAATTACATAATCTACCCGCTCCTGGACTGGGTATTGAGTTGCATGTGAGGTTGTTGAGTTCTTCGGGAGCTGGTGAGACTAAGTTTCAAAATCTGCCCGCTCCTGGACTAGGTAACGGGATACCTGTGAGGTTTAATGGGGAGGGGAATTCCTTGACTGTGAGAAGATTGGGCTTCAAAAACAGACGGTGATTCATAGAGAGGCTATAGGTACAAGACCATATTTCACACAACGGAAGGCTTTGCGCATGAAGGATACGCTGCATAAAAAAGTGGCACGGGCTTGGAAACCCAAGAAGGTGAGACATTGTTTGGTCATAGGCATGGACGTGGGTTTGGAGGAAACCTATAAACTATCCATTTGCGCACTAGTTTAGAGTTTTGCATGTAATTCTAAGAGCAGTATTACTTTCTCAACGTGGATGCAGCGAACCTAGTTACCTAATATTGGGTATGAACCTGAATATCTGACTCTACCTTATGGGTGCTTCGGTCTGGTTTTTAAAATACCAGAAGATGCAGAGATCATTCTGAATGGATTTTGGGATTTTGAGGGTGGCAGCATTATGCTCAAGAGGTGGAGAACTCGATTTGATCCAGTTACAGAATATTTCATCCTACGTCATGTGTGGGTCATGCTTCCAGGTTTTCCACTCAACTTATGGAACAAAAACGCCTTGATGGCCATTGGAAATCTTCTCGGACGTTTCCTAAATATTGATGAAAGGGGTCTCCACGCTCCTGATAAACGAATGGCGCATGTTCTAGTCGAGCTAGACTTACACGTTGGCCTCATGGATTTGTTGGAGTTGGAATTGCGCAGTTAGGTGATCATGCAGCGACTAGACTACCAAGGTTTACCATTCTGCTACAATTCCTGCAGAAGGACAAAACATCTACGCAATGATTGTCCCAACTGGAATGGAGTCGGAGATTCAGAGGATTCTTTGGAATCTCATTCCAAAGAACAATACATGAGTGAGGGGGATATTGAAGAGGTGGGGGATTTTACCTAGGGGCTTGTTGAAGACTCAACATAACTCCTCTGAGGAACCTTTATCGGTAAGTTGATATTTTATTTTCCATCTTTTTATTTTAAGCTTTTGTCTTGGGAGCGAGACTTCCTGGACAAGTCTTTTCCTACTACTAATTTACCAACTACCGAGGTCATTTGTAATTCTAAGGTTTCTACTGATATTGGAGAATCCAGTTATGGTTATGATAGGAACACTGTGGCTACGCCTCCTGCTATTCCTTCTCCTACCTTTCCCGAAGCTACCACTTTACAGCCTCGGGGG
>ML785384.1:125194-135603 GCA_009831015.1 Picea engelmannii
TGGAACCATTGGAGCCATCTATTTTGCATTATGACCATTGTAAAGCATTGATTTTAACACTTTGAGCATATAATGAAAATGATCCATGGAAAGTTGGACCAGGAGATGTAGCCCAAGAGAGGGGTGAACTCCTTTATCATTTTGTTGTGTTATGTGTTTATTATGATGGTTGTTTATGACTATTTATGTTGTTTATTTTAAGTAAAAACTCATTAAGTTTATGTGCTTGCAACTTGACCCAATTGCCCAAGACACATATATTTTCCACTTGCAATTTTGTATACACAAACCTTTTTCATTTTCAGATTGTCTACTTACTAAATAAGAGACATCATGACTCTGGTTTTCCATTCTGATTAAATTCTGTTGCAATACAATAATGTTTACTTCATAGTTTTATTTTCGATCTGGAAGTACATGGTCCAAATAAAACATTAATGCCTAAAATTTCTTCCTCTAAAGAAGAGAAAGGGAAAAAAATTGCTACAATACAAGGAATTAAGATTAGATACCCTAGTAGATTATCCCTTTACTTACCCCAAATAACACCAGATCAAAGTTTCACTCTAGTATGTTAATGAAAGAGTAAACATAGTTAAGAAGGAATCGACATAGGTTAAAGAAAAAAAAAATGTTGTGAATTAAAAGTTTTTAAAAGAGAACATGAAATGGGTATCGTAATCCCTAATCAAAGAGCAAGAACTTTGTATATCCAAGGAGATCTAATTACATATTTGGCTCCAACACATGTGAAGTCTTGTTCTATTGGATAATTCAAGTGGTTGTCCAAGAAAGTACCACCTCTACCCAATTGGCCCCATACTCCATTAGAAACCACTATAACAAGTTTGTCAAAATATTGTCCTATAAATGATATTGATTGTAGAAGCCATCAAGAGATTATAAAAACCCTTAATGTATGGGAAATATGGGTTACAAATCAACATACCCTCTCACATGGAAAACTTAGTGAGCGGGAAATAGTCTTAAGACTTACTTGGGGGTTTATTGGTCAGATATACAATTGGTGGTTTAAATTGGGAGATTTGGGTAGACTTCCAATATCAACTAGCTCTGGTCCATTATAAGATCTAATAAATGCTATTAGAAGTGAGTTTTATGGCACTAAAAGTGATGGCAAGGCACATACTCCTAACATGTTCCTCAGTGAATGTCTTTGTAACTTGCAACAAAGAGAAGATTACAAATGTATAATGCGAGATATGTTATATCACACTGAGGAAAACTATAGACCTTATATTCATTAGATACTACTTGAGGTCATGCCCACATCCAATTCCATATGAAATGGAAGAAAGATTATAAACAAAAGGCTTGGATATCGATAAAGTGTCTCTTATTGCAATACATTTTGAAATTGAAAAGTTTTTATAGGAAAAATGTAAAGACCATAGGTTGCAAAAGTTATTGAAAAAACAACAAAAATGGAAATGGTTTGATCTAGCATTATCCAATCCAATGCTAGAGACATGAATTTGGTTGTCGTGCAAAGTCTAAAAATGAATCTAAGAAATTATTTCAGGATTGTTCTTGCAAAAGACATGTCGTACAAAAAAAATGCTCATTTCAAAAAAAAAAATGAAGTTTAAACAAAAATCCTCTCCACACAAAAAAGTAGATGTTTTATTTGTAAAAAGTCTAGACATTGGGCTAAGAAGTTTCCAAAAAGACAACAATCCAAGAAAGCAATGAATCTTGCTACACAATTCATTAATGCTATGACTCAAACTGATTGAATAGATCCAACATTCTGGGATTATGATTTTGACATTGATATTTCTTCTACTAACCATGATTTTGATGTACATTCTAATTTTCCTATTAAGGAATTTGACCTAGTATCCACTTCTTCATCTGATACTAGTCAATCTAACAATGATTTAGTTTCTTCAATCCCTTTGAAATTTTTCCTCTAACTAGCTATGATGTGTCCTTCTCTTGACCACCTCATCCAAGATCTCCAATAATAGACCCAAGTTGTTCCCTCTTTGGATTTGGGATCCCATAAATATTTGCAAACTCACCTCTCTCTTCTTCAAGACTACCTCCTTTATTTTCTTCCACCAATCGAGGAAAATAATACTGGAAGAGTCTTGAATACCCAAAGGATACAAATATCTCCTCACAATACGTTTAAGGTGATTTCTCCAATCATAAAAGATAGTCTAAAATGAAAGAATCCAAACAAAAACTTAAAGGTTAAGGCTCATGAACTCAAAGAAGCCATCGGGAATGCTTCTAAAGAGTTGTACCACATTAAAAAACACTTGTTTGAGCTTCTAAAGAGTTGTACCATGTTAAACAACACTTGTTTAATCTGTAGATGAAGCTAAGTGAATCTTCTGATGAAGAATTAAGTAGACTATATGATAGAAGATATGTTGTGAATCTTGTAAAGGGAAAAGGGTTGAAGCAATATAAGAAGAAAAACCTCAACAAACTAAAGAACATCAAGACCATACTAGACAAGAGATTCCATTATTTAGTGATGGTTCAAAACTTGAAAGTTATAATATTACAGTATGTATTTAAGTTGAAGGTTATCAACAATAGAGTCTTGATTATTTTATTAATTCAGGTGCAATGTTGTCTTTTTGCAAAACTTTAACTATACTTGAATATTTTTGAGACCTTGAATATTTTTAAGACCTTGTGTTGTAAATGTTAAATGTTAAAGCCATAAATGGATCAAATGTCAAATTAACAAAATGGAAAAAGACTTTCCCATAATGATAAGGGGATGGCTACTTTGCCAATTTGTATGAATTTGATTCTAGTTCTGACATACTCTTAGGATAGCATTTCAAGTCACATGTCCATCAGCTTTGACAAGGGCGACATCAAGTTGAAAATTCAAGGCCATTCAATTCATCTACCTTGTCTAGATGACTATGAAATAAGGATCCACTCTTCCCCAAAGGAAAAGGATCTGTCCATTGCTGCAGATAAACTGTTAAAAATAAAAACTATATGTACACAAGAAGAATTGAAAAAGGATTTGTAGAGAATATCTCTTCTCCCTTGAATCAGAGTCACTGCTTCTACTTTCACGTCGCTGCTTCTACTATCACCTCTCTGTCGTTACTTGGCCATTTGTGCCCCTCCTCTCCTGCGATTGTTTCTTATGGTGAAGTCTTATTGAATAACCTTCTTTCACTGTGTCTAGCGTGTTCTGGATTTCTATGAGCCGTTCTACAAGAAGTAATAAGGGTTTCCAGGTTCCCGCTAGGGTTTACGCGCTTGCTTCCATTGATTCTCCCTCCAATTGCACCCGCAAACTCTGCCTGGATGCATTGACTTCGTGTTCTATGTCTCTCTACGATTCGATCGAGTACTGTTTCAGCCCTTGCCGTGCAGATTTCTCTATTGGTTGATAACAAGGGAGCTTGAGCGTGAAACTTGCTCAACAACTAGCTTTTCTCAAGAAGAGCAGACGAAGACGCCGACGCCGACGCCTCTGCGCTCATCTCCCACTGGCTTCGCTAGGATCATGTGCAAACGAACCTAGGAGGTAATCGTGCTTCATGGAGAGATCCATTGCATGTTTGATGTTCTGATTGCAAGCATCCACAACCTCGCCTTGATCGTACAAATCCTCACCTCCGGCTGTGCGGTTTTAAATTTCCTGCCAATCCAAAATTCTGGTCGATTTTCTAAGCATCTCGGTTGGTTTAAAATGGGGCAAAATTCTTGGGGTAAGGTTTTGAAATGCATGGAACTTTGATCCATGGGAAACTTAGGTTACCCCTGAAATTCTGGTCAGATTCAGGCCTTTTTTTTCCCTGAAAAGCAGGTTTGTTTGCTCCCGAGTTAGCCTACTCCGCAAATCGACTACCTGTAAAAGGCCTTGCTCATAATATATGAAGAACATGCTTAGCTCACTTGATATTTGACGGATTATGTGTTTTGAATGTTCGTAGAAAGAAGTATGTTGGGCAAACTCCCTCGACCTACAATGAGGCGCGCGTGTTGCAGTGGGGTGATAACCCTCCAAGTGAGGTACTTAATCATATTTTAAAAGTACAAATGGCAACTCAACGACCAACACTTTTGACATGTTTGGAGATGATGCAAGCCCCAAGGTGAAGATTGATTGATTGATTGATTTTAATGACATTCACAAGGCCGAACAGCCTAGGGACCATGAGAATAACAATCCTAACTCATCGTCACACTCTTTTCAATGTTGGATCTTCTGCTGTGAATTTTGATTAGAAGAGGAGCAATCTGGTTTATCTTATCCTCGACCCTTGTAAAATAGTTGGTGCAAGTTGTCGACCTTTAAGTTGTTTTCACACTGACTATGGATATCCTCGTAGGCTGCACATTCTGTGACAAAGTGTCACTCTGTCTCCACCACACCCTTATTGCAGAATATGCAAGTTCTCTCCTCCCAAACTTCCTTGGGTACCCTCCACCTACCGGTCTCACATCTAAGGTGATGTGAACCTATCCTCAGTTGTGCGACTAACACCCTTTCTTTTCCTTTAATAGCTGCCCCTAAATATGTTTTTTCGTTGTGATCACAATTTGGGTTAAACTCTTTGATGTAGTATGTTTTTTTACGCCCATTGTGATTGGTCCACATGGTAGTCCTAAATTTTTCATTCACGAACTTTTTTATTTCTTCCTTGGTGTTAGGACATGCATGCAGCGTGATATTTCACTTACTCAACCACTTTTTAGTTTGCTTCATCCAAGTTTTCTTCCTATGGTCTAACTCCTCCTCCATAGCTAGTTTGGGCCAATGTTGGTTATCCATGTTTTCCACCTTCTTTAAATAGCTTATTAATTTGATTATCGTTGTCGCCTCCAATGGAAAAGCACCTGTTTCAACTAAAAGAATTTCATACGGGACTGTCCCTTTAACTTTGAGATTGTTAGTAATTACTTGCTTCTGAATTATTTCTAGTTGTCTCCATCTACAAGTTGACATGTTGCTTCCCCATACTTCACAACCATAGAGAACAATCGGCATAACCAACAAACCAAAGAGGGTTTTTTTGGTTTTCCAATCCCAAAGTTCCTCTTTTCTACACCTATTTTGGAGTAAGTATGAGGCTCTCCACCCTCCCTGTATCATTTTCGCCCTACACGTCTCCCAACTGAGCTTATAGTGGAAGTCAATCCCAAGATATTTGTATTCTTTCACTATCTCCAATGGATTGCCTTCGAATAAAAAGGTGATTGGTTTGTCTTTTCTATTTAAAGAAAAGATCGTGATTTTGGTCTTGGTAATGTTCACTTGCATCCCTATATATTGATAAAAATGTTCTAAGGCCTTTAGATGTTCTCTTAATCCGTGTGTTGTTTTTGAAATTAGAATAAGATCATATGCGTATAAAAGTAGCATCACCACATACCCTTCTAGATGGACACCCTCTCCATCTGTCATGTTCAACCAAACTTCCAACTTATCAATGTATAAACCAAACAAAGTGGGAGATAGAGGACATCCCTGTTTAACACCAATATCACTACCAAAACATTCAGACATTCCTTCACTTGTTTTGATTTTAGCTCTAACCTTCTCATAAAGTATGTGAATTGTCATTCTATATCATTTGAGATACCCAACTCTTCCATTTTGTTCCATAGTTTGTCTCTAGGCACTATGTCGAAGGCTTTCTTAAAGTCCACAAAACAACAATAGGTTGTCTCACCTTGTTTGTCACAGATTTTCTCTATCAAATGTCTAAGGGTGACACAATGATCAATGGTAGAATGCCTAGGTCTAAAACCCGCCTGCCCTTTTGTCCTTTTCCCCTCATCTTCTTCCCAACTATTGATTCTTCGCTCTATCATGCTCCCAATTTTTTTTCCCATGAGGGAGTTGACCATAATTGTGTGATAGTTAGAAGGGTTATTGATATCTCCATTCTTAAAGAGAGGAATGGCCACACTGGTGGTCCATTCTCCCGGAAAACCGTCCTAGATGAACCCATTGAAAATTCCTTTTATGTGAGGTGCCATGAGCTCAACCCCCCACTTTAAAAATTCAGCTTGAAGCCCATCTATGTATTTTTATTTGTCGCTTGCTACCTTCTTTATTCCTTGCTTGATATCATCCACTGTGAATAGTTCCACTGATGTTTTCACTACGAGAGGAGTATCTTTCTCATGTACCCGCTCATAAAGGAGCCTCGCATATTCTAACCATTGGACATATGTAATATTGTTTTCAGACTGCTTTCTCCTTTGTTGTAGTTCTCTCAAAATACTTTGGGGTTGTGTTTTCCAAGAGAGATTCACTCCTCTCTTTTTTCATTTACATACGTTTTTTTTAGTGTACTAATTTTTCATATTTCTTCTTGTTTTCTTTGTCCAAATTTCTCTCTTTTAGAGATCTCTTGGTTGCCTTGCATTCTTCATCATACCATGGATTTGTCAAAAAGGTACTTGTAGCCCTCTTCTTGGGATGAGACATTTTACATGCACTTAAGGCCTTGTGGATTGTTGGGATCAACAAACTACTATGAACATGACCACCCATCTCATTGGGTGTCATATCTACTCTATTGTACTTTATAATCTGAAACTATTGCTTAAGAACATCATTAGACCTTTCCCTATTTTTCTGATTCGTGAGGGTTTTTCCTTTGGAAATATTTTTCTTTTGTATGCCAAGGATTTGATTATTGTGTGGACTAGCAGGAAAGTCTAGCTTAATCAATAGGGGGCATGATCAGATTTTATTTCAATAGGACAATCCCCTATATCAAACTTCAACACTCTAGAAGTAAAACTTTGAGAGAAGATTAAGTAGTCTACCACACTTTGACCATTGTAAGGTTTGCATGTGATACCCCCTGAAGTTGGACACCCTCTCATTCCATTGCAAATAACCATGCCAAACAAACTACAAAGCCCCAGTAGTTATTGCCCAAAGGGTGTCACGCCCCCATTTCCATCTTGTGAATCTCTTGCCCATGATTGATCTCCACTCTCTTCCAACCATAAGGAATTGTTTTCCCCTCTTTCTTCATTGCTCAACTGGAGATATTGGTTGTTAGTTGTCCTTGTATTAAAATCACCCATTAACATTACTTCTCCCAAGTGGTTGAATAGAGAGATATCTCTTTTCAATGAGGCATACGGGTCTTTGTTGTCTAAATTGCTTCTTTTATGGATCTTTGAGAGATTTTAGGGGCAAAATATCAAGCATCCAACCTGAAAGTAACCTCCTTCTTAGTTATTTGCAGCGAGAGTATTGTTTGTTTGGGTCTTCTTTTACCACTTTTACCACACCACCCAATTTTTCATTTATTAGCACTATAACTCCCCCATGTCCTTTGCTTGTCTCATTTCCTTTGGTCCAAACTGAATTTTTCTTGTACCCCTTGAAACCTAGAACCTTGCAACCATCATTGTAATACCCCTAGGCCAAAACCAATTGTAAATATAAATGTAATTGTACATATAGGATGATGATCCAGGATACTTTGGGGCCAAAGTGCCTTTGTATGAATGTATTTTGAGGCCAGAGTGTGTGTATGGTTATTGGGATGGTGAGCCTGAAGTTGAAAGGTCAGCGAGCCTATTTTTGTAAAATGCAATCACACTCAGTTTTAACAAAAGCACATCATTGTTGCATACCAACCATGTAAAAGACTATGGGGGGGTAAACTCCACTAGAATGGGAAAGGGGGGCTAAGAGTCTGAGAAAAATGGGCTAAGCTAGGGGGCTTAAGCCCAAAGGAATATTTTATTAATATTCTCAAAAATGTATAAAATATAAAGTATGAATATTTAAATATATCCTAAGTCCTTATCTTGAGGAACGTATCACCTTGTGAGGGAATCCATGTGGAACCAAGTTAATTCCCAACATGACAAGTGTCAAGTTGGGAACACGAACATATAATTGGGGAAATTTAGTTCCTTTGATCATCTTTCCATCATTATTCGCAATTCACTACCTCCATGCTACTATTATGTGTACCTTCATGTTGCTAGTACCATACATGTACCTATACCAGGACCTTGGTTAGATTTGGAGTTGGACTGAAGAGGTGGGTTTTTAGGCCCGTGAGAATTCTCTCTAGGTGAGAGAACTATTGGGAATTGATTTCCCAAGGTGCCAAACTATAGCTACAGGGCTCTGAGACTTCTTGTCTGGCATGTTGTTGAAGCCTCGGAAGGGAAGTGGGGCAACCGAAGGACTGTTGAGCAGAGATGGGCTACACTTCCTGGGGTGGGATCGACATGTGGGGAATGAGGGACTATAGGCTATTAATTTGAGTTGACACATGTGTATGAGTTTGTATGTTGTTAAAGAGACCTTATCCTAGTTAAAAATCGTTTACGCAGGTGGAATTTAGCCCCAACTCGGGGGTGACCCACTGCTGAGAATTTATGAATGGTGTGGCTAAGGTTGGGAGGAGTGTGGAAGGTCTGCACACAGTTGGTGTTCTTTTTACTAAAGATAAGTGTTTATTATGTGTTAATTTATATGTTATGTTAATATTTATTCAATTATTCTTATGTGTTTTTATGTATATGTTGTAATTGTATATAGATGTTGTTATCCGCATTAATTTGAGGAATTGCAAAAGTATATCAATTACTTAAATGGTATCAGAGTTCAAAAAAAAATTGTCTGGCGTGGCCTAGCTTGGGTGGTCGGGGGCGTTATATAGTTGTATCAGAGCTCAGTTTTCAACAATGAGCCTGGATGGGCCGAGTTAGCAGAATGTTGAAGCGGAAATTCACAGAGAATTAATTTCTGGACTATGTATGCAACTTGTTTGATTAAATTACTGCAGTAAAATTGAGAGAAATCTCATGGGTAATGTGAAGAATCGAGCCTGGAAATTAAAAATAAGCAATTTCAATCTCTAATGGGGAAAATCCAGGCATGTAGATGGTCGAACTGTTGAGTTTACAAAGCGGCCATGGTGCCTATGACAAAATTGAAGCGAAATTGAGAAAAAGTCCACAATTTTGTGGTGGAAATTCTTGGAGAATTCATGAGTAATGCAAGAAATGAACCAAGAATTAAAATCTCCAAATTTTAATGGCAATCCGAGAAAGAAATTTTGAAATTGGGTGATTTTCAAAGTAGGAAAAATTGGAAAAAAAATTGGGTATTTTTCCCATACGATGATGTCAGCATGACATGGAGGTCATGTGTCAGTTGATGTGGTAAAGAAAGATGTGTACCACCACAATGGCATATACATCTTGGATGGGATGAAAGTTGGAAGGTGATGTGGAGCCGTGTGGCAGGCCAACTGTCAGTCCCACGAAAACGCAGTAAGATCTTGGAATTTGTCTAAGTGTTAAGCTATGCAAAGCACAAAGAGAATCGAGGGTATGGAAAAAGGTATGGTATCCCCACGGTAAGAAGTGGAAAATCGACAAAGTTCTAAGGATTTGTCGAGTAGACGGGTGGATGCAGTTCTAAGAGTAAAAGAAATATGGGATCACCCGAACCCGCAGTGAAATTTCAAAATTTGACTAAGGGTCAAGACTTCGTGGGTGCGAAGGATATTGCGGAGGTGATGAAGCATAAGAAAATGACCGTGAACCCATGATGGGATCTTAGAGAAAATGAATAAGTATAGGTGTATAATGGATATAGTGATACACCACAGTGCCTTTTGGAGGAGGCGGAAGTTATAACATGAATGAAATAAGAAAAACTTCTAAGTATGGGAGTAAGTTAAGGGTGACATAACGCAATAGTGTATTTTGGAGACCGTGGAAGTTTGAAGGGAAGAAATAAATACCCTAGACCCATGGTGAAATATTTTATCGATCAAGATCTAATTCGAAGATAATCAGATGGTGGTTGAGCATTGAAGCTAGGTGTTAGAATATAGAAGATTGTGCTCGTTTTACTATTGACGATACCCTCGTCACCCAACCATTGGCCGAAGCCACCCTCCGAGCACCTTGACCTTGACTGAGAAGAGAATCCTGGTAGCAATCCAATAGCCAAGAGAGGCTAATGCACCAAGCAAGAAATAGAAACTAAGCTAAACAGATGATCTCACCTAGAAGCTAGCGCACCACTTTCCAGCTCTCCCAAAAACTTGCACACCAAACTGTTGTTGCCTACACAGATTTAGCTCTCACTGCAACTGCTAAGATGAAGAATAATGGAAACTGATGCCCTGTATTTATAGTACTCTGGGCAGTTTAACTGGGGTCGACTTCTCCTTCTGGGTATCAATAAATTCATATTAAATGTATTTGTCCAGCCGACAACTTGTCTAGGGTTTCCTTCAATTCTTTGCTTCCTTCCAGAAGATTCTAGTCTCGTCATAAGTCACAATAGAGGTTCATACCTCCCGAAGCTACCATAATATTAACACTCCCTCCTAGCTATGGAGGTATGGTCTTGAGCATAACAGACCATTCAATTGGTAGCACTACGAGCACCT
>ML785384.1:141020-153262 GCA_009831015.1 Picea engelmannii
AGATGATGAATAATGGAAACTAGCGCCCTGTATTTATAGTACTCTGGGCAGTTTAACTGGGGCCGACTTCTCCTTTTGGGTATCAATAAATTCATATTAAATGTATTTGTCCAGCCGACAACTTGTCTAGGGTTTCCTTCAATTCTTTGCTTCCTTCCAGAAGATTCTAGTCTCGTCATAAATCACAATAGAGGTCCATACCTCCCGAAGCTACCATAATATTAACACTAGGATGCTCGAGCTAACGAAATTTTATTCCATGTAATGCCACTAATAGTCTTCATATTGAAATATTTTGAATGGGGGCACAACAATTACTCATGTGGATTCATGGACAACGAAGTCCATGTATTCACTCAAGAATATATATATATATATATATATATATATATATATATATAAGATATTAAGAATTCACAACTAATCAGAAATAAATTATTTCTAATAAAATTTTGAAGAACGAAATGTTGTATAAAATGATGGATTTGTTAAATTCTTGTAGCCTTACAAATCATGTTGCATAAACATTTACAGAACCAAGAACATAATTTGATGTAAGCATAATTCAACAAGAATATTAGTAAACCAAGACATGGATGATGCCCAAGGAACTTACAATTATGAAGATGAAGGTAGAATATTTGGTATGGGTGTGGATGTTGCAGTAACAAAATCCAATGGGAAAGGAGAAGACAAAAAGGAAGAGAGCATGAACTTGGTGGAGACCATAAAAATTTTGCAAAAGGATGTCCAAAGTTATAAAGTTGATAACAAGAAGCTTATGAAATCCAAGGAGAAGCAAGAAGGCTTTAACACCAAGCTAATGCAGAGCTTGGATAGAATAGAGAAGAAGATGGATAAGGAGACTGAGTCAAGCAAATCAAGGAGTCTCTGGTCTCATGATAAGAGGATAATAACCAACAGTGTTGGTAGGTATCACCATCACTTCCAAAGGCATTCAACTAGGAGAACACATAGTAGTTCAAGTCCATCCTCTGTTAGGAAGCATAAGAAGAAGTCTGGAGTGGATGAGCTACAAGGATAAATGAATAAAAACAAACAACCTACATTTGATGGTGAACACAAGAAGGATGAGGATGTTGAGACCTGGTTGTTTGGCATGAGAAAGTATTTTCAATTGCATAATTACTCTTCATAGGCAGAAGGAAGAATTGTCATATATCAACTCAAAATAAAAGCATCAATGTGATGGAATCAATTTGTGCAAGTGCAACACATTGATGAGAAAAAGGTTACTTGAGATAATTCTAAAGGTATTTTCAAAAGAAGTACTTAATTAAACGATAATATGATAAGAAGATGAAGGAGTTCTTTGAACTCAAGCTTGGGAGTATGACCATAGATGAGTATGAAAGGAGATTCTTAGAGATGCTAAAATATGTTTATTTCATCAAAGATGAACAAGTTAATATTCAGAGGTACATGAGTGGGCTGCCACCATTTATCAACGACAAGATACAGTATGATGATCCCAAGACACTAGAGGAAACCATAAGGAGAGATAAATTCCTTTATAATCAGCATAGAGGAAGACCAACTTTTCAAAAGGCTTGGGAAGACAAGAAGAAGATAAATATGGAACAAAGGAGGAAGGGGACAAAGCCACCATTCTTCCGAAATAATTCTCAAGGACAACCAGCTCCTAAGGAACCCAAGATGATTGAGACAATGAAAATACCAAGGAAACCACCCATTCAATGTTGGGGTTGTGGGGGAGATCATATGTAAAGATATTTGCCTCACAGAGATGAAAAAGTGAGGACTATTCACAATGTACAGCAAATTGAAACAATGGAGGACATAAGTAGAAATGTACCTAGGATCTACGCAACTCTTGATAACAAGAAAGTTGAGTTTCAGTCACATATGATTGAAGTGGAAAGTAAGATCAAAAACCAACCCATTGTTATTTTAATTGATTCAGGATCTAGTCATATTTATCTAGATCTTAAAAAGGTGCAAAGATTTCAATTGCCAAGAAGCAAGCTTGGTAAACATTGGTTGGTACAACTAGCTACAGGAGCTAAAAGGAAGATTAATGAGATGGTTAAGGCATATCTAATAGAAATGAATGGATTAAGCACAAGGGAATATTTGAATATCATACCGTTGGGCTCATATGACTGCCTAATCGGTATGTATTGGTTGGACCAACATCATGTCGTTCTAGATTGTTATAATAAGGATTTTACCTGCTTGGACGAAGAAAGGAACCTAAGGACATTTCAAGGTATTCCAAGAGCAGTAACCATAAGAGAATTTTCATCCTTGCAGCTGAAGAAGAAATTTAGGAAAGGATGTCAAGTATTTGCAACACATATGGAGGAGGCACCTAAGGATAAAGTACCAAGTATCGAAGATTATGCAGTCCTAAAAGAGTTTGAAGATGTATTTAAAGAAATAATGAGGCTGCCACCCAAAATAGATATTGATTTCTCCATAAATCTAATTCTTGGAGCAGCTCCAGTATCCAAGACTCCTTATAGGATGAGTACCAGAATTGGAGATGCAAATGCAGCTAGAGGAACTTCTAAAGAAGGGTTATATACATCCAAGTGTGTCACATTGGGGTGCCCCAATGTTATTTGTGAAGAAAAAGATGGAACCTTGAGGCTTGGCATTGACTTCAAGCAATTGAACAAGGTAATCATGAAGAACAAGTATCCTTTGCCAAGGATAGTTGATCTCTTTGATCAGTTGAAATTTGCTAAAGTATTCTCTAAGATCGATCTCAAGTCAGGTTATCACCGGGTAAGAATTAAGGAAGAAGACATTAGAAAGATTTCCTTCAGAACAAGGTATGGCCATTATGATTTCAGAGTGGTGTCATTTGGGTTATCAAATGCAATTACTATCTTCATGTGTTTAATGAATGGTATTTTTAGAGAATACATGGATAAGTTTTTCATTGTATTTTTGGATCACATACTTATTTACTCAAAATCTGAAGAAGAGCATGAGCATCAATTGAGTATGGTTCTACAAGTATTAAGAGAACATTTTGGGGCATACTATTTCAGAGAAAGGGATAGCAATGGACCCAAAGAATATAAAATTCATTGAAGGGTGGCCAACACCAAAGAATGTCTCAGAGGTGAGATCATTCATGGGACTTGCAGGTTACTACAGAAGATTTATTGAAGGATTCTCAAAGATTGCACACCCAATCACTTCCTTGAAAAAGAAGGGTGTGAAGTTTGAGTGGACATCAAAATGTGAAAGAAGTTTCCAACACTTGAAGTATTTGTTGACTAGTGCCCCAATATTGAGGATTGTTGATCCAAATTAAGACTTCATTGTATGCACAAAGGCATGTAAAGAAGGACTTGGTGGAGTTCTTAGTCAGAATGGATATGTAGTGTGCTACGAATCAAGAAAATTAAAGGAACATGGAAAACATTATGCTACTCATGATTTGGAATTGGCAGCCATAGTGCATGCCTTGGAAATGTGGAGGCATTACCTCATGGGGAAAATATTTGAGTTGCGGACATACTATAGTGGTCTGAAATATTTATTTGGACAACCAACTCTAAATGTCAGGCAAAGAAGGTGGTTAGTGTTCCTCGATGAATATGACTTTGATATAAATCATATCAAGGGTAAAGAGAACAAGGTGGTTGATGCACTCAGTAGGAGAGTGCATGAGATGTATGCTACAACCATTAGCATGTACACATCATATTTGAAAGACAGAATTTTAGAGGCTTCAAAATTAGATCTACAATACATGGAAATAAAGACAAAATTACAACAAGGTATTTTGTAGCAGAAAATTGAGAATTTTAAGTTAAAAGAGAATGAAATTCTTTTGTACAGAGGCAGAATTTATGTGTCAAATTATTAGGAATTGAGAAGTCTAATATTAAAATAAATGCATAATTTTCCTTATGTTGGACACCTGGGTTACCAAAAGACTATTAAAGTTTTCAAGAGCCAATATTATTGGTCAAGTATGAAGAAAGAGGTTGTTAATTTTATTGTTAAGTGTTTGGAATGTCAAAAAGTCAAGGCTAAGCACAGACACCCAGCTAGTCTGATACATCCATTACCCATTCCTGAGTGAAAATGGGAGGTTGTAACAATGGATTTCATCACCAATCTTCCCAAAACAACCAAGCAGCATGATTCCATCATGGTGGTGGTGGATAATCTTACTAAAGTTTCCCACTTTATTCCCGTAAAGCTCACTCACAAGGAAACCAACATTGTTGATATTTATATGAAATAAATTTATCGACTACATGTTATACCCAAGACAATTATGTCTGATAGAGATCCAAAATTTACATCAAAATTTTGGAAAGGATTTGGGACCAATCTGAGCTTTAGCACAACCTATCATCCAGAGTCAGATGGGAAAACAGAGAGGGTGAATCAAGTGATTGAAGATATTTTGAGGATGTATGTGATGGATAAACCATCCAAATGGGAGGATTATTTTCATTTGGTGGAGTTTTATTATAACAATGGGTATCAAGCATCTCTAAATATGATCCCATTTGAGGCACTTTATGGCAGAAAATGCAACACACTAGTGAGTTGGGACAACCCAGCAAACAGAGCAGTAGTTGGATCATAATTACTCAGGGAAATGGAAGAGCAACTAGTGAGAATAAATCAGAATTTAAAGGCAGCCCAGGATAGGCATAAAATTTATGTTGATAAGGTTATAACTCACAGAGAGTTCAAAGTGAGTGACCATGTGTTTTTAAAAGTAAAGGCCAAGAGAAGTTTCTTGAAATTGGGAAATTGTTCAAAATTGGTAGTTCGTTAGAAATCCTGGAGAGGATTGGTCCTGTAACATACATGCGTGTCTTACCTGTATCAATGTGTATTCATAATGTATTCCATGTGTCTTTTTCTTAAAAAGTGTGTACCTGATGCTAATCATGTTATTGATTGGAATGTGATTCAGGTGGAGAAAAAAGGAGACTTCTAAGGTCAGCTAGTATGAATATTGGATCGCAAAGTCAAGTTGCTTCGGAATCGAGCAATAGAACCGGTAAAGGTCCAATGGACCTGGTACGGTCCTAAGGATGCAACTTGGGAGCATGAGGATGCTATGTGGATAGAATATCTGCATATGTTTGAGGACTTTTGAATTTTGACACTATATGTGTGTCTACTACACTGGGGACAATGCATAAATAAGGGGGATGGGAATGTAATACCCCTAGGTAGAACCCCATTATAAATATAATTGTAATTGTACATATAGGATGATGAGCCATGATACTTTGGGGTCATAGTGCCTTTGTATGAACATATTTTGAAGCCAGAGTGCATGTATGGTTATCGGGCTGGTGAGATTGAAGCTGAAAGGCCAACGAGCCTATTTTTGTAAAATACATTCACACTCAGTTTTAATGAAAACACATCACTTCTGTGGACCAACCATGTAAAAGAGTATGGGGGGGAAACTCCACCAGAATGGGAAATGGGTGCTAAGAGTCTGGGGAAAAGGGGCTAAGCTAGGGAGATTAAGTCTAAAGGAATATTTTATTAATATTCCCAAAAATGTATAAAGTATAAAGTGTGGATATTTAAATATATCCTATGTCCGTATCTTGAGGAACATATCACCTTGTGAGGGAATCCATGTGGAACTAAGTTAATTCCCAACATGAAAAATGTCAAGTTGGGAACATGAAAATATGATTGGGGAAATTTAGTTCCTTTGATCATATTTCCATCATTATCCACAACTCACTACCTCCATGCTACTATCATATGTACCTTCATGCTGCTAGTACCGTACCTATAACTATACCAAGACCTTGGTTAGATTTGGAGTTGGATTGAAGAGGCAGGTTGTCAAGCCTGTGATAATTCTCTCCAGGTGAGAGAACCAATGGGAATTGACTTCCCAAGGTGCCAAACTGCAGCTACAGGGCTATGAGACTTCATATTCGACCTGTTGTTGAAGCCTCGGAAGGGAAGTGGGTCAGCTGAAGGACTATTGAGTAGAGAAGGGCGAGACTTTCTGGGGTGGGACAGACATGTGAAGAATGAGGGATTGTATGTTTTTAGTTTGAGTTGGCACATATGTATGAGTTTGCATTATGTTAAAGAGACCTTAGCCCAGTTAGAAACCCTTTACCCAGGTGGAATTTAGCCCCAGCTCAAGGGTGACCCACTACTGAGAGTTTATGAGCAGTGTGGTCTAAGGCTGGGAGGATCTCAGAAGGTCTACACGTAGTTGGTGTTCTTTTTACTATCGGTAAGTGTTTACTATGTGTTAAGTTATGTGTTATGTTAATATTTATTCAATTATTCTTATGGGTTTTTAAGTATATGTTATAATTGCATATATATGTTGTTATCTACATTAATCTAAGCAATTGTAGAAGTATATCAGTTACTTAAAGGGTATCAGAGTTCGAAAAAATTTGTGTAGCATGGCCCAGCCTAGGTGGTTGGGGACGTTACAATCATGCTCATGGGTTTCTACAAGAATGATAATATATTTCCCCTCTTCTATGGGCCCCAACCTCAGACCTCTTCTCCATGGATAACCTCTGAAATTCCAACTTACTACCTATAAATAATCTCGTGGGGCCCCAATTTCATATTTCTTATTTGAGAAACGATCACTGATTTGAGCCTTCCTGTTCTTCAAGCATGCCCATTTTCCCTCGTTTCTTGTTGTTTTCACTTTTTCCCACTCCTTTCTTTGTTTTTATTTTTTATCCAAAGTCAAGTCATCATCTAGGTAGATGTGTGTGCCCTTAAGCAATCCTCTATTTCTAAGGATCATATTCTTATCCTCTATATTCCTTAAGATAACTATTACATTTATATCTCTTCCTCCATCTATAGTATGTCCAATCATGCTTTCCCAGTGAATACGCTATGTCCACTTCAACTTATATTTAGAGAAGTCCCTTGCTAGAATTTTGTCCTCTCATTTTCACCAAACTCCCTTGGTCCTTTGATAATGATATTTATATCCTTTCCTCGCTTACCCTTCTCTTCCTTTATTTGTATTTTGGTTTGCTTCTCAATGATTTCTTTTTATTTGTTTGATGACCCACTTACAACTTGTGACCATGATTTAGCCTTTTCTATCTGATCTTTTAGTTGGTTTTCTTTAGCTTCCAAGTTGTATAACGATAATTGAATCTCTTGTTTTTGTGTTGTGTCATTTTCTTTCATCAATTTTGATTTATGAACTCTGGTTATCCTCATATGTTCTAATTCATGTTTCAAGGAATTCACTTCTTGTTGTCCTATTTCCATTTTAACCCGCATGTTTGAGATTTGTTCCTTAAGAGATTTATTTTCTCCCTCTAATTTGCTCTTGAACTCAACAAATTCATTTACTTTTTTGCCTTCATACCATCTTTTCTCTTCTAAATATTTGAGTCTCCTTTTCATGCTCATGAGTTCTTTCACATATATCTCATATGACCACATTAATGGTGTTGATGTGGGACTATATAGGTCATTGTTTTCATGGTTAATTGTTTTGTTGTCTACTTTGGTTGCTTCAAAAACCTGTGCTATGTCCAAATTTGGTTTGAGATCCTTAATTTATATTTTCTCCACACTAGCTTGAGAAGCCTTACTGGATATATTGTTCAATTTCGTCAAGATCATTGCGAATTTTTTCTTATGTGGTTTCCTTATCTTTCGGGTCAGCCTACGCTTTAGAATCCCCTTATATTGCTTTGCATTTACAAAATCCAATCTTTCATCTGTGTTTATTGCATCCTTCTAAAAGAAATATTCCATAAAAGAACCCCATTCTCTTGCTAAATCCTCCACTATTACTACAGGTTGGGAAAATGCAAATCCACTAGTAAACTAAGATTGTAAACCCCCAATGTACCCTTCCCTCTCCACAATAATTGAGTAGTTTGCAAATTAGTTTCATGTGGTGTTACACATTGGTATTTGTGCCTCTTGTATGTTGGACTCCTGTCTCACCAAGGCTAAACTTTCTTTTGGTTCCTCCATATTAACCCCCATAATTGTTTTAATGTATTTTCTACCAGTTTTTTTTTTTTTTTCTCTCTCACATTTTATTTGTGCCATCTTAAAGGAAATAAACAAAGCTTAAACAAGGATACATAAAGAGAGGAAAGAGAGAACCCTCACCAAATATGTTCCTGTCTAATAGCACTTTGACTTATGCTTGTAGAGAAATGGGGTCCCCCTCTTAACTGGGTCCCTCTGTAGCCTTCCCCTTGCATAGGAAACCCTCTCGAATCCTAAAAACCTTGTTGGGAGCGTTTCGAAGACCAAACCCTCACAAAAATTGGGTCCCCTCCCAAGACTGGGTCCCTCTATGGCTCGCAAAAACTCTATCGTTGTCGCTCGCTCGGGCCCCTCTGTCACTACCTCGGGCCTCTCTGGATTTCTCGGGTCTCTCTTTCGCTACCTTGGGTCTCTCTATCGCTACCTCAAGCCCCTCTATTGATACCTCGACTTAAATCACATAATATGTTTATGTGGGTTTGGACTCCCCTCATATAATATGCTTGTTATGGTTCTTGTGACCAAACTTCAATCTTGTGATAATAAAGGTGGGATTTGTAGGGCCATTGGAAATTTGGCTCAGTAATTTCTAAAGAAAAAGTTGGACAAAAGTGATGAGGGTTCCAAGTATGTAAAACCAACATTGCAAGAAGAAATTTCAAGCACCCAATAAATATATGATGGATTTAGCAAGAGATGGTGTGGAAAGAAGAAGCTCAAAGGTAGGGGTAGGCACAGTCATGATATTCATTGTGTCATTTGCGGAAAGAATGGACATGAGGAAAAGACATGGAGAATCCTTTGGGAGAATATTAATGACAAGCAAGATCAAAAGAAGACAAAGGTAAAGCATCAGATGTGGCGAAAGGTAAATCACTTGAATCTACCCATTATATTGTTTCCCATTGAAATATTGGAGTAAATGAGGATTTATTTAACACTTCATTTGATTCTTGGAGAGATTCATGGTTGCTTGACATGGGTGAAACATTCCACATGACCTTTCGGAAGGACTTATTTAAAGATTTCAATGACAATGTAGATGGTATAGTCTATTTTTCATATACATCTAGTCTCAAACCTTCGGGAATTGGCACAATCAAGCTTAAATTTCTTGGATTCCCATATTTTCTTATGCATGATGTGCTCTATCTTCCTTATCTACGAAGGAATTTGTTGTCTCTTGTGCACATTCGAAATCAAGGCCATGAAATTTGTTGTCTCTTGTCTATTCATATCTTCAGTGGAAAATATGAAATAAGGAAGGATTCCAACAACATGGTCATTATGACATGAGTGGAGGATGAAATATTATCAAAGTTGAAAGGGACATCTTCTCATGCACAAAATTCAGCATACCTCTCTCACCATGATGAAGGTACATTTTCATCTAGTCTCTTATGACATGCTAGATTTGGACACATTAATTATGACAGCCTTTGTTTGTTTAAAAAGAATGGTGTTTATGGTTTATGTACTATTCCTAGGAAATTGAAGTAATGTGATGTTTGTATCCTTGGAAAACATAGCAAACAACCATTTCAAGATTCTACTTCCAGAGCATGTAGAAAACTTGGATTGATACATTCTAATTTGTGTGTCCACATGCATKTTCAATCTATTAATGTAAATAGATATATCATGACTTTTATTGATGATTACACCAGGATGTGTTGGGTGTACTTGTTGGAAGATAAATCATAGGCTTTTGAAATTTTTAAAAGTTTTCATGTATGGATCCAAAATTAAGCTCAGYCTCATATTGGCTCTCTTTGTACTGATAATGGAAGAGAATATACATCTAATGAATTTGAAAACTATCTTCACCAACATGGGATCAAGCATCAAACCATTGTTCCATAGAAACCTCAACAAAATGGTGTAGCTGAAAAAATGAAGATGACTCTCTTAAATATGGTTCGTCCCATGATGTTTTCTAAAAATGTGAAATTGATGTTTTGGGTTGATGCAATTCTATGTGTAGTTTATGTGAAAAATAGATGTCCATCTCATGCTTTTGGAAATAAGACTCCTTATGAAATGTGGTATGGACACATTCCTTCGATGAGGCATCTTAGGGTCTTTGGTTCCACCTGCTATGACTTAATTCCTAAGGAGAAAAGAAACAAGATTAATGCAAGGATTCAGAAGTGTATCTTATTGGGGTATTCAAAGAACACCGAGGCATATCATATTTAGGATGAGATAAACAATAAATTCATTATTTCCAGATATGTATTTTTTCTTGAATCCTCCAAGAATAAAAAAAACTATTAAGAAACAACTTGATCATTTGGGTAGATTCACCCGTGTAAATACATATCATGAGTTTGATGATGAGATTCCAAATCTTGAAAGGGGGGTCCCTATCTTGGATCAATATAGGGAATCTCATTTTGAAGCACCATCTCCCCCTCATGAAGAAGTTCCATCCACTTCATCATAACAGGAAATTTGTGTGGATGATGTGATTGAGAGGATTGAAAGGCTAAACATTGATGAGGATTCACCACCATCTCGATCAGGTGAGAAAATTTACCATCAAAGAAAGGCCCACCAAAGTGGCTCATAAAGACACTTGAAAGTGTCCATCCTTATGAGGTTGGAAAGATAGGAACCATAATTTCTACAAGACAAGATGGAGGTGATGTAGATAATTCAAATTCAGGTGATGTAGATGATATGGATAATTCATATGATTGTGAATTGAAGGTATCTACTAACTTTGAACCAAATTCCTTTGAAGAATATGCTTCTAATGATGAGTGGAAAGAATCCATGCAAAAGGAGTATGATGCTCTCATCAAGAATGGGACATGGAAGTTGGTGGACCCTCCATTTGGAACCAAACCAATTCGATGCAAGTGGGTCCTAAAAAACAAATAAAAATTAGATGGATCACTTGACAAGAACAAAGAAAGACTTGTGGAAAAAGGACTGGCACAAAAAAAAGGCATTGATTATGAGGATACTTTTTTCCCCACAACAAAATGGGATACCATTTGTACTCTATTTTCCTTGGTAGCACAGAATGGATGGAAATTTCATCAAATGGATGTGAATACTTGTTTATTGAATGGAGACTTGAAAGAGAATGTATTCATCCCTCATATAGAAGGGTTTGTTGTGAAGGGACAATAACATAAAGTATGGTTTGAAACAAGCACCGCGAGCCTAGTATGAAAAGCTAATTGAGCATCTTCTGAAATTGAATTTCAAGCACTTTAATCTTGATGATGTAATTATGTTTGTCAATAAAGTTGGAAAAAATTTTGTATATATCGTAGTGTGTGTAGATGATCCGTTGATAATAGGGAAAAATGAAAGCTATATTGCATCGATAAAGAAAGAGTTGAAGAAAGGATTTGAGATGACATATTTGGGACATCTTCACTACTATTTGGGAATTGAAGTGATTCAAAATCCAAAGTACATATTCATCTCCCAAAAGAAGTACATTGAATAATTGTTGAACAAGTTTTCCATTGATCTGAAAATGATAAAGGCTTGTATTCTTGAAAATATTTGCAAGTTTTAATTCAAGTGTTCTTATGCAAACGGATCAATTTTGCAAACACAAATTTTTATAGAAATTACACATTCAAGATGCAGATAATAAGTAGCAAATAACAGTGAACAGTAAACACATAACATAGCAAATGATAAAGGAGTTCACCCCTCTCTTGGGCTACATCTCTTGGTCCAGCTTCCAATGGATCTTTTATATTATTTTCTCAAGGCGATAAAATATGTGCTTTACAATGCTCAAAATGCCAAATAGATGGCTCCAATGGCTTCAGAACGTCCAAAAACCCCTAGCTGGGCTTTTTCGACACCTAATTTGGCCAAAAATTAAAGAAGATAGGCTTCCTGGAAGTTCCCCTTCAAACTTGTTGTCTCTGGATCGCCAAAATGCACCTCTATGTGTCCAACCTAGCACACGCGCTCATTTTCGTGCTAAAACCTAGCACCGGGCGCATAACCGAAAACTGTGCAAACTGTAGGATGGTTAGGGATCCTAACCCCTAACCGCCAAACTGTTGGGCATGTGGCTTACCATATGACCGCACGCGCATACAAAAGGGGCCAAGGTTTAAAACATATGGTAACGCGCCAAGTGTCCAAGCACGTGGTTTTAAACCGTTGGCAATGTAAACTCTCGCGCAATAACTGTCGGTCAAATATATTGTTAACATAACCGCACGTGGTATGGTCACATGGCCATCCACATGTGATTG
>ML785384.1:159078-243133 GCA_009831015.1 Picea engelmannii
GCCAAACCATTGGGTATGTGGCTTACCATATGACCGCACGCGCATACAAAAGGGGCCAAGGTTTAAAACATATGGTAATGCGCCAAGTGTCCAAGCGCGTGGTTTTAAACCGTTGGCAATGTAAACTCTCGTGCAATAACCGTCGGTCAAATATATTGTTAACATAACCGTGCGTGGTATGGTCACATGGCCATCCACATGTGATTGCAGGCTAACCATTTGAATTGCGCACACATGGTGGTGGTTATATGGTAGTTATATGTGACCGGGGGCCGGGGCTTAGCCCCGGCCCGGACCATGCCCTAAATCAAAACAAATGCAATTCAAATAAATTTAAATTCATATAGTAGTTAAGAACCAATGGTGGGCACGTCGGTTGGGGGGCCTTCCCAAAGCTCTTCCCCTGCCTGGAGGTCACGGGGTCGAGTCCTGCCAACTACACAAGTTTTATCCAATGCCCCGGTGACACGTGGCGACCCTTGCTTGGGCCACGTGTCACCAATCCATTCGTCACAAAATGCCACATGTCAAGAAATGATTCAATCGTCCAACTACCAATTGTCTGCCAACTCATCCCTGTCACGTCAGTGTATGGCCCTGCCACATCATCATACGGCCCTGCCACGTTAGCACCTGTACGGACTGTACAGACTGTACAGTCAGCAAAAAAAAAAAATTTACTGTTTGACGATTTGAACATAACGCAATATCTCACTCATTTGATGTTCGTTTGAACCCGAATGAGTTGTGTTGGGTTCGTGACGGCGAGGCCTACGCACCCGTTCGATTTGAAGCGATTCCGAGCACTCTGAATTTTGAGCAAAATTGGATCCCCTGGATCATCCATAGTTGAGTGTAAGCCTCTCTCTACTCCAATGGAACAGAATTTGAAGCTCACATCAAAAGAAGGGAATGAATTTGAGGATGCAACCAAGTATAGATAGTGTGTGGAAAGTATTATCTACCTTACAACCACCAGACCAGATATTTCTTTTTTTGTTCGGATTCTTTCTAGGTTCATGCAAAAAACTTGTGAAGGAAATTAGTCTATTGCAAAAAAGAGTTCTAAAATACTTGAAGGGAACTCAAGATTTTGGACTCAAGTATTCTAAGGTGGATGACTTCAACCTGATTGGATATTCTGATTTAGACTTTGATGGGGATAAAGAAAATAGAGTGTCAACTTCAGGCTATCTCATGAAACTTGGATTAGTAGTTGTCTCCTAGAGATCATGTAAAGTATAAATTCCAATAGATCTCACAACAGAGTCATGCAGTTGCAAAAGAAACAAAGGAGTTTGTTTGGCTCAGGAAAATAATTGAAGATTTACAGGAGAAACAGGTGAATTTTACTCCTCTTATAGTTGAAAAAACTTATGTAATCAAGTTGGCCAAGAATATAGGATTCCATGATCGAACCACGCACATCAACACAAAGTACCATTTGATTTGATATCATGTAGAGGCCAAGACTATTCACTTGAGACAATGTTCCACAAATGAGAAAATTGTGGACATCTTCACCAAAGCGCTTGGAAGAGGAAAATTTGAAAACTTCGTAATGATTCCTGGACACACAAACACCCCTTAGGATTAAGAGGGGAATGTTAGATACATAATCCTTAGGGATTGAGTTACTTTGTTAATATCATTGTAAGTATTATTTAGGATAAATGTGAAGAGTCATAGGTGAATAGCAAGAGTCATTCAGACCTCTTGGAAGATGAAACCAAAGGTCATTTCCTAATGTATATATGCATGATGTGAGTTAACGAAATAAATAATATGTGGATTTCATTATTCCCTTTGTCCATACCTATCATGTCACATTTCACAGTTTATTACTCAAATAATGTTTACAAACAGAAAGAGATTGAAACAATAGAAGGACAAGAATAATAAGAATCACTTGATTCTGCAAAAACAATGATGCTCCGGAAAGATATTCAATTTCTTATGGCCTATGTGCACTATTTCACCCCCTTTTGCTACTAATTTAAACCTCTCATCCTTTAAAGATGAGAAAAATATCTCTATTATAAAATAATGGAAGGGAAATGTGAGCCCCAAAAACTAGGTTAGAATATTTTTCTCCTCCGCCAATGAGAATGCTTCCCTTCTACTTTTTTCAGATTTAGTTAGAGTAGAAGCTTCTTAGCCCTCCACCAAATTTGTGCCCAAATTTGGGGCTGATTTGGAGCTATTCTGTTTTTCTCATTTATAGTTCCAGTGATTTTTTTTGCAACCCATCACAATCTTTGAATCACTAAATACAAAAATTAGCTCCAAATCTGGCACATCCCAAGTGAAAAATAAATAGATTGATCAAATAATAAGTCGACTTAGTGCTCATTTGCTCTTTTTTTGGTATTTTTGAAAAATAAACAAACTAATGAAAAATAAGTCGATTCATTATAGCCTTCAAAAGCTTATGAGTGAGGTTTTTAAGGCTTCAAATATGACATGTCACCCAAACATAGTACATATTTACGTTATAACTTTGTTTCATTGGTTATCACTACCATGAAGGCTATGAATATGTTAACCATGCCTTTCATATAAGAGATATTTTTATAAAGGAAAAAATGTTAGCACATGCATATATTATTATTTATATGCATGTGACCATCTGAACCCGGAAGGATGTGACATGTGAACCCTCACATCAACTACCTTTTTTAATTATGTGAAAGGACATTGTTTTGTGATTTTGAGCCATTAAATGGGGAGATGAACCTATGGTGGAGGATGGATTGTAGAGAACTTAAAACAATGCACTCCTCTTCATAACTCCCACAAGGTCTATAGACCATCAATTTGGTCAAGTTTTGCATCAACTATATGCGGCCCTCACTCTCCTTTGTATTGTCATGAATGGCCTTGATTTACATAGAGGGAAAGGGAAGAACTGATGGTGGGAGGTTGGTGGAGGTCTTAGGCCCTTTGAACCTAGAACCCTACCTTATAGAGCCTTGCTAGCATTCCAATGGAACCTCATACCATGCAACTGGGAAGAAAAATAAAAATGCTGCAAATTTCATTTCTAGATTGTTGGAGCTATAGTCCATCTTATGGGCTTAAATTTCATAGAAATCAAGGCCCAAAAACCATTAAAACGGATGCATCCTTGGTTTTTTATATTCTTAAAGATCCATATATTGCATACAAAGTTTGAATGACATTTCATTGGAAGTAATTCACAACATCCACATAGGGATTTTCAATGATTGCTACACGATAGTTTTTTATGCCTTTTCGATGTACTTTTTAAATCAAAACAACAAACTTGACATCTTGGAAAGGTTTTTTAATAGTTGTGTACTTGTACTTCTAGAGGTCAAAATTTAATTATGTCAACTCTATGATGTTCAATGACCTTAAAAAAAGATATGATCCAATCATTTCCTTTAGACAAGTCATTCTACTTATATGCATAGTTTGTCATGAAGTGTGTCCCACCACTTTTTCATACCTTTACAGTCCTGAATTGGATTCTACCATGCTCCAACATGATCAATGACCTTTAAAACCTATATAATCCATTAATTACACCTAAATTTCTCATTTGGCCAATAAACACAATTTCACCGAAGGCGAGCCCCACGAGAAAAACCACATTTCATAGTTCAGGGGGTTGAAATTAAATTATATTATATTCCTAATTATCAATGACACCAATAAACATGTATGATCCACTTATTGCATTCAAATATGTCATTTGGATGATTTGAAAAAATTATCCCAAGGTGGGCCCCACGGGTAAAAAGGATTTGAAAAAATTGTCCCAAGGTGGGCCCCACAGGTAAAAAGTGGTTTTAGGGAAATGAGCCTTTTTAGGCAACAACATCGACTCATTTTGTGGGATGGATCCTCCCTATGAGGTGTCAAGAATTAGACTCTAGGGTGAGAAAACCAATGCCTTAATCCATTAAGATATGTACTCAAAATTAGACTATGGAGTTACAATTTCTCTTCTTCTCAATTTTCGCTTTTAGGAAGGTGGCTTGAAAATTAAACTAGAAGATGGAATTGTTGAAAGTAATTACTAGAATTGACTAAGAAGAATGAAAAACCTACCCACATAACATAACCAACAAGCAAGGTGGCATGTCATTGTCAATGTAACAATGTATGTAGTTTGATAAGGCTATGAATCAAGTGCATGCATAGGGATAATAGGATGGTGGATGTCAATAGGGTTTGGAAGGTAAAAGGATAGGGAAAAACATCCCCAATAACTATACAATGTGCCTAGGAGAGGTCGGCACTACTTGGGACACAACCAAAATTAGAAGAACATTGGGCCACTTTGAAAACATGATGAAAAGGAATAGAAATAAAATAAAGTAATGGATGAGTTACCCATTTGCAACATTTGCTTCACTGCTCTATTTTGTGGAAAGTCTCCTTCATCTAGGTTGCAATTGGGTCTTCATGAAAAATCACTCCTTTAGGGCCTTTGGACTAGAAATAAGTGCAGAAAATAAATTGGATTTTCCCTTGAATACCAAATCTACACTTTTCATTGGCTACCAAGATGTAGAATCAACATGGTTATCAAATTCCCAGCTTGGATATTCTAGGAAAAAATTGAAAAATGTTATCTTGCCAATTTGTGATTTCACAACTACACTCCTTTTCTTATTTTTCATTGTTCTCTAAAAAATGCTAATACCTGTGGTGAAGGTTTCCTTCTCTTTGATGATCATTATTAGAAAAAAGAACAATGTTACATTTATGAGCATATGTAGAGATAGATACCAATGCCTTTTCATTTTCAATGTCTATTTGATTATACTCCTTGTCCATGTTAAAAACATGATTAAATGGAGGTTGAAATTTATTTAAACAACCATTGATCAAATGAGAATGGTTTTACCAAGTGATTGATTAATCTCAAATTATATGTACTAGTATCCATTATCTTCTTGACCTTCATTATTTAATTCAAAGTCAACATCTAATGACAACTAGAAAATTCACTTGTTAACATCACTATCATTACAAAAGATAAAAGGTCCATCAAATAACTCATGAGTTTCAAAACCTATGTGCTAGAAAACATCATCTTCTCAGTTTGCATCCTCTAGCTACAAACTACATAAACAATAAATAGGGAAGGGTAACCCATCCTCATCAATCCTGACATGTTCTTCCTCTTGCTACCCTTGACCTTCATAGGGAACCATATCAATTCCAAACTCATCCAACACATGCTCACTACTAATAGGGATTATGAACGCTAATTTCATGTGATGCTTGGAGTTTTCATCATAGTTCTCTTGCACCTCATTTAGAAATATATTTATTTAAGCCTCCAATTGATGATCAGTGGAACCCCAATGGCTAATACTCTTCCTTATAGAACTCTGATCAACAACATGTGCATGACATGATGGTCCAATAATACTTCCAGGCTTAAGATAATCTTCAAAATTCATGAACATCGTTATTTCATGGAGAGCTAATGGTCTATCATAGTGAAATTGTTTCCTTGTATATCCAATGGGTGGAAAGGATTTTTCTAATAATTGATTTTGCATTTTGAAAGGAAAATAGGGTGTTAACTTGTTATCCTCTTCAAATGATCGTTGAGTTATAAGTCCTTGTAAACATGAATCCATGTGATTAGAAACAAACAATGCAACCTTGGATCCTTTCCCACCTTCACCTTTCTTAAGATATTGGGGTGGGGGGAGAAATAAATAGCATGCCAATAGTGACCATGTTACTTTCAAGTTTCAATGCATTGTCATACATAGCATCTTAATCCATTGAATGACTCTCTCTAAGAAATAGTGAGAATTGATAATTATATGTAGTGGCATAAATCAACATTGAAGCAACTTCAGAATTCCTCACATGTTGGATAGTTGAAGTCACAATGAGGTGAAAATATATCAACCTGGCTCTCATACCACTGACGGGCTTATGGATAACTTCAATGACTATATTTTTTATTAATTGGAGCCATATATAAATACATACAAATGACCTTTTGTTTCATCTTCCCACAGGTCCGATGAATGTTCCTATTCACCTATGACTCCTTATATTTCTCAATGATAATATTTACAATATTTAGAAGACACCATTATCCCTAAGATTAGGTATCTAACAAAGAGGAGAAGGAGAATATGAAGAATAGTCACTTTCTTTTGCAAAAATAATTATTCACTAGGAAAATCTTTAGTTTTTCATGGCCTCTTTGCTCTATTTCACCCCATTCTACTACTAATTCAAACCTCTCATCCTTTATAAACGAGAAAAATTACTCTATTATAGACTACTGTGAGGAAACATGAGCACCAAAAATTAGGTTAGAAAATTTTTCTCCTCCATCAATTAAAATGTGTCCCTTCTATTTTTGTCAGATTTAGTTAGAGTAGCAACTTCTTATCCCTCCACCGAATTAGTGGCCAAATTTGGAGTTGATTAGGAGTCGTTATTTTTTTCTCAACTTTAACTATAGTGGTTTTCTTTACAACCCATCACAAGCTTCAATTCATTAACTACACAAATTAACTTCAAATTTAACATATTCCAAGCTAAATACAACATCCCAAATGAAAAATAAATCAATTTGATACTCATTTCATATTTCCTGAGGTTTCAAAACATCATTGTAACAACCCCTTCATATTTTTATGAGATAAAATCACTTTATAAGAGACAAAGTGGATTTAAAATAGACATTCTTATTGAAACATAATATATGGTAATTGATTAAAGTATGATAAAGTGTAATGCACTGCACCCTTGGGGCCGAGCTCGAGGATCACTCGTTGTAACACCTCTTTACAATACATAAACTTTATAATCCCTCCTAAGGCTACACTTCCCACTTAAACACACATGACTTAGAGCACCATGCATACGTTGATTCCTTGTTCTAAAATGAGATGGAGTGTCCTTTGCCACTTTAGATTATAACTGTATACATCACCCATCTTCACTATAACCTTGTGAAGTGAGGTTTTTAGAGTACATCTTTACATTATAAATTTGTTTCATTGGTTATCACTACCATGAAGGCTATGAATCTGTTAACCATGGTTATCACTACCCTTTCAACCCTCGCATCAACGGCGAGGACATGTCGCGTGAGTTTAGATTATTTGTATTATGCCAAGTACAAGAGGAGATCCCACAATGGGGAGGTCCTTGGATCCTTATTTTTTAGAATCCTACTAGCACGTCAATGGAATCTCATAACGTTGGAACCACGAATTTGATGTATTGTGAAGCCAGTAAGAAGAAGAATTTGATGATTGCAGGAGCTATAGTCTGTCCTCAACAAATTTATCTATTGAAAATCGATGAAAAGATCTAAAACAATTTTCCCCCATTACAGTGCATTTTGACTCTTGAAAACTGACACAATTGATATTACTTCTCAAAAACTTAAAACTTGTCTTAGTTATGGATTCAAAGCACTAAAACTTTATTTTCAAACACACCATCATGACCCTGTGTTCATAAATTTGTTGCCACATGTGTGCTCTGCATGGGATCGAGAATAAATCGTGTCATGTGTAGCCCTTAATATAATCTCATTGACAACCTCCTAAAATGAATTCTCGATTGGTGGACTAGGGAGAGAACATTGGCCAATTGAATTTTTCATAGAGAACGGGCCAAAAAAACCATTAAATGCATGCCTCCTTGATTTATGAGATTCATAACACTCCATTTCCTACATACAAAGTCGGAATGACACACCTTCAGAAGTAATGCATAGTGGAGACAAAGAGCTTCCCAACTACTAGCTACAAGATATTTTTTTATTACTTTCTTGACATGATGGGATTGAATAACTCTGTGTTATATTATATCGTATTGAAGTGAGTGAAATGTATATATTAACAGATGATCTTTGGATTGTTGTTCTTGTTATCATATAGGTTGTAGGTTGGGAAAATCCCGACACAAATCATAAAATGGAGAAAACTAAGAGAACACCTACCCACTATCACATCAGATAGGTATTCCCGTCACTTTAGAGGTGAAGTGATCACCTCAAGGGGGGATCTCGGGTGAACCTAGGGGGAAATGAGATAGAAAATGATACTTATGAATGGATGTCCCTATATTTCAAGTTGTTGGATGGAAAGAGGGTTGGAAACGAGTCTTGTTAGTGTTTAATGGTTTCCAAGAAGTTAAAGCACCTGCAGTTGATGGTAATGCCTAGTTGAGACACAAGAAAATCCAACTATACGAGATATATGTTAGGTAGACAAGAAAGTTAATCTTGATGTCCCTATTTTCAGCAGTCAACAGAGATATATATCAGCAAGAAACAATCAATAAAGTTGCTAGATAAGATACTAAAAGTCACGTAAAAAATGCAAGAGAGAAACTAGGAAAACACTAGCACAACTCAAGTAAAATATCATGAGACTTTAGCATTGAAACAGGGTTATAAGAAAAAGTTATTGCAGAGATACTATTTAGTCTTATGGTTGTAGAAAACAAGTTGTTACAACAGAAAAATCAACCATCAAAACTCACAAGTAATCCACCCAAAAAGTGTGTTGGGATTAGTAGATTGTAGGCGAAAAATATTAGCAACTTCTGACGGTTGAATTGTGAGTTATTCAATAAAGTGTTTAGGGTTCGCTGCAACCCTAAAGGTTGTATCATTAAACTTATTACAGTAACAAATTTCTTGGCTAAAATAGGACGCCCTTAGGGAACAAGAATACTTATAACATGTAAAAGAAATTCTAACTTGAACAATCCAATATCTCGTAGTTCAATTATCCCAATGCAATGATTTATTTCTCCAATGAAAGAGATTAGTTCCTTTAACTATTGGTTTATGGATTATTTAAAAGAGAAAGATCTAATTGTGCTACCTCCTTGGGGGTTTACTCCCCAAGTTAAGGAAAACTATCTAAGGAAAACCCTAGGAGGGTGTAAAGCCTTTTACTCCTCCTAGTTCATTTGTGCAACAAATTGTTTCAAGACAAAAGATGACCTTAGTGGGGTTGTATGCACTTATACTCCCCAAGAATCTTAAAAAAATAGACTTGTAACCAAGAAAAGAAGAAACAAGATGAATTCCTTACCTAGTGCAAGCATAAACAAGATTAACTCCTTCTTAACCAAGAAATATCCACCATAAAGCAAGAAAAGTACTCCAAGAGAGATAGTGCATCACTTCTTCCACCAATAGCAAAGACAAACCATAGCAAGAGAATGTAACCAAGAGATATAAGGAGAATTGCCTAGGTAGGGCACAAATTTCATCCAAGTATCCTCTCACAAGAGGGAGAGTTATATCCAAATGAGATACAAATGATCTCTATTTATACAAAATTCTTTAAACATAGTTTGTCCACATAACTTATGGTAAACCACAAAATAAGGGGACAACAACCCTTATTTTTCCCCTTTACACAAAATAATACTTTTTAATTCATGATTTACACATAAATTAAACCCTAAAGTAAGATGTCACCCTTCTAAGGTAATGTTTTGGCAATTTTGCAAGTCATTGGAGTAGGATATGGGTGAGCTAGGCCTCCAAAGGCCAAGTGTCTTCGATCCAATCCTCTTCTCCAACAATCCATGGCTTCCTTCCTTCAAAATGTGCTAAGTTTCCTCAACCACCACCATACCATAGCCCTACTATGGCGTCAAGCGCTCAAGGGTGACATTTTATCCTTCTTAGGCAAATCATTTGGGTGGTAGGGGCTAGGTTAGGTCCTCCGTGATGTCTTCTAGGAATCCAAAGGTGTGTCTTCATCATCCAGAAAGTGGGCCCTGGTATCCAACCTTTGGGATTCAAGCCCGATGGAGGCCCAAGCTAGGCTTGTTCCTCCAAAATTGTCCACCAGTCGGGTCCTGCAAAGACAAATGGATAAGCCGTCCAAGGATCTCTAGTCAAATGCTTCATGATGAGTAAATCAAATCAATAAGAGATCCACCTAAGCATGTACATCCAAAACCATCTCATCAAATTAAACAATTTCTTAAAGGCCCTATGCAACTTACCAAGTTTAGGTATGGGAGGGTTGACAAGATGACCTATTGGGTGAATCATCCCCTTCATCAAGGAGTGTTCCCCTTTTGGAACCCCACACTAAGACATGTTGAAACAATGATATGGATGGGGAAATAAATTTTGGCATGGGGTTCATGACATACAAGGGATTGTAGTGTCTCAATTATGGGTGCCTTTGAAGAGGGTGTGTTGCACCTTCGTTTTCAATGCATCTTTTTTCTAAACCCATTTAATGTCATTAATTAATTAATAATCCAATGCCTTTGGTACTCCCTATTGGTGAATCGATTAGTTTGTGGGGCAGTACCAAAAATCCACTTGAAGCTATAGGTACACATAGTTTCATATGCAAGGAAAGAAAGGGACAATGCATAAGTGTACACACCTCAACAAGTGGGGACATTTATATAATGTTAATTTGGTTTTACAGGTCTTTGATTTTTAAGGAGAAGTGTTTCATTGCTCTCAAAACCTCTTTGAGCAAGCATCTGGAAGGCTCATAAGTAGGCTTTTATCTTTTGTTATTTATCTCCCCTCTATTCCTTCAACCCCTTATTCCCATGAAATGAGGGACAATGCCTTCTTGGGTCAATACACCTGAAAATACCAAAAGGTAAGAAGATGAGGGGATGAAGTATGGAAAGTGACAAGTATGGTCGGGAATGGAATGATGACTCGTCAAGGGGACCTCCCAATAGAAAACCCATCCCTAAGGGTGACCACTTACTAGGGGACAATGTCAACTACCCAGGTGAAATAGGGTAAAGAGCATAAGGTCCAAGCAGGCATTACATAATCAAAAGCAATTCTAAATGCAAAAAACTTAAATGCCTCAAATATTGAAATGACACTCACCATAATACATGGCTTGTACCTCATGGAGCAAGACCCAATGTGTTCTAGACCAATATAGTGTGGTGGATACCATTGTGATGAACCTAGAGTTGTGGTGGTGAGGTGGGTCTCTGTCTATGCAAGTGGACACTGGTGGTCAAGTTGTCACTCAATACTCCATGTCTTCAACCTGAGGGGCCTCAACACATCATCTCCTTAGTTATCCCTAGAAGTTGGGGATAACAATTCCTATTCACATACGACTCTTCATTTTCTCCTAGATTAAATATTTACAATAATATTTATACTACCATAATCCCAAGGATCAGGTAACTAAGATTCCCCCCCCTTAATCAAAAGGAGTGTTTGTAAGTCCAAACATCTTTCCAAACTTTTCAAAAATTTCCCTTCCAAGCGCTTTGGTGAAAATGTTTGCAATTTTCTCACTTGTGGAACAATGTATCAGTTGAATGGTCTTGGTGTGTACATGATGTTGAATCAAATGGTACTTTGTGTTGATGTGCTCGGTTCGATCATGGAATCTAGTGTTCTTGGTCAATTTGATTGCAAAAGTGTTGTCAGTCAAATGTGGAGTAGAATTTACTTGTTTCTCCTACATATCATATAATATCTTTCTAAGCCACATAATCTCCTTTCAATGTTGCTTATGCAACAGCCACATATTATGCCTCTATAGTGGAATCTACTATAACATATTGTTTGTGTGGTCTCCAAGATATAGTTATTGATCCAAAACTCATGAGGTGTCCTGGAGCAGACACTACATTCTCCTTATCCCCATCAAATTCTAAATCTATATGTCCAACTAGTCTGAAGTCTTCCACCTTAGAGTATTTGACCCAAAGTCTTGAGTTCCTTTCAAGTACCTTAGAACTCTCTTTGCAGCACACTAATATCCTTCACAATGTTTTTGCATGAACCTGGAAAGAGTCTCAACTGCAAATAAAATATTTGGTCTGGTAGTAGTAAGGTAGATAAGACTCTCCACAAGTTGTATATACTTAGTTGCATCCTTAAATTCATTCCCTTCTTTCGATGTTAGATTCATATTTTGTGCCATGCAAAATTTATTCATCAAATCTCCAATGTACTTATTTTTGGAGATGAATACATGCTTTGGATTATGAGTTACTTCAATGCCCAAGTAGTAGTGAATATATCCCATGTTTGTCATTTCAAAACCTTTCTTCAATTCTTTCTTTATCGATGCAATATATGCTTCATTGTTCTCTGTTATAAAAATATCTACATACACCACAAGATATATAATAGTTTTGACAACTTTCTTGACAAGCAAAGTTTCATAATTAATAGTCTCCGAGGTGTAGGATAGTCGGTGATGGAGTGTGTTGTTAAGGCACTCCATGATGTTAAAGTCACCGATTCGAAACTTGCAGGGACAAAAAATCCAGCCATGTTAAGGGTTGGTGTGGCTTAGGCCAGGTGCGATCCCCGGGTGATTTTGACGGCTCAGATGTCCCTGAGTCGTGGTTTCTCAGCGATAGGCTAGTCCCGCAGGTCACAAACAAACTAGCAAAAAAGAAAGTTGCATAATTAATATTAAAATGCTTGAAATTGATCCTTAAAAAATGCTCAGTTAGCTATGTTACCGACAAGATTAGCAGTCACGTCAAGGTCAGTCGAGACGCTATGGTGACACCACGTGGATAAGCACCAAATGTCACCACAATGCTTATCCTTCCATGTTCAAGCCTAACTCCCACTCACGAAAGGCTTTGGGAGCCTTCCTTGTTATACAACACAATCACCTTACCCAACCGATTAGTAGATTAGTGCCTTAACTAGTGAGCTATGGTGAAGGGGTAGAAGTTAATTATTTTAAGGATTTTGTAAAATGATTAATTTAACGCGGAAAATGGAACAAAATGGCAACAAAATAACATTCAAATCAGCATAAAATAAACATTTAAAACATGAGATAGAATGTTAATATCACTTAACAAAGACTTTGAGATTTATCCTGATAGAAAACCTTGGCTAAGTAGATGGAAAAGAGATGTAGGTGGGATGTAAATGACTACAAACCTGCATCAAATCTTCACTTCCCCCCTTTAAAATATCCAATAAAATCATGCCAACTAAGGGGAAATAATAACCCTTGGGGGGAGAAACTCCAAGACAAAATTCCAAGGGGTTTCTAGCTCTTGAAATGGAAAATTACACCCATCTAGTGTTTGTTTCTTTTTGCATTTTTATGTTTATATTAAAACATAAAATTTAAAGAAAGTATGTTTTTTGAAATAAAGTCGGTTGAGAGAAAGTGGACTTACCTCCAACCTTACCTTTTCACCTCCAAGTGTTGGTTGCAATCTCAACCACCTCTAAGTTGACTTTAGACTTTGAACTAAAGGACAAGTTAGGAGTTGATAGACTATCACCCTCGCCTTAGTCTAGAAAGAATAGATTGATCTTGGATCCTTGCTAGGAAATCTCCCAATGGATGGTTTCCAACCACTAGATTGGCATGGGTGCAAAGGAAAAAATTTATCCTTGTTGAAGATGTCCCCTAAAGGATGTTTCCAACCCTTGGATCCTAGCCCCTCAACACCACCAAGGGAAGAGATGAGGTGCCAAGCCTAGATCCTTCCCTCCATGTGACTATGTAGCCCCTCAATGGACCAACCTCTTGATCTTACAAATCAACCCAAGCATAAACAATCATTTCTTCTATTAAGCACTATTACTCATAAGCCAAGAAGAGATAGCATAGAAAAATCAACCACATTACTCAAGAGAGTGAAAGTTCAACTAAAAAGGAATTATGATCTCACACTTCATCAACAACATATGAGGGACTAACCTTATATAAATTTGTTTTGTAACAACCAGTTTCTCCACTCCCTCAAAATAATAATATTTTGACTTTTCTTCCACAAACTAAAGACTAAGTCATTCCAATAAAAATGATTTTTACATTAAAAGTTACCCACTAGTATGAGGTTTGACTCAAATCAAGAGCAAACGTCTAACTCTTTTTCTTAACTCCACCGACTAGTTTGAATACTCAATGGCGATGAATAAGAAACCAATTTGCTTGAGCGTGTGCCACGGTTATGTTTTGACTATCCAACGTCTCATTTCTTGACCCAAACGTTCCATTAATTTGCTAACAGTTGTGAAGGAGGGTCGACTTGCTTGGGAAGAGATAACGACCAATTTAGATGCTTCAGTGGCTCATTCGTTTTGACCAATGCTCGATTCTTAATTGACCCCCGGCCAGCTTGGCTGCTCCATAGTTATGAAAAGTGGGGTCGAATTAATGAAACAAAAAAGTGCCAGCAGCTGTTATGAAATCTAGAGCGCCCTTTTTCACCGGCGGCCCACTTGGATTCGATGTCCAATTTGACTCCAGCGCCTTTGGTTTTCATCCACAATTATCCACAATTATTTGCAAGTGACATTTTTTTAATGATTTGGATGAATCATATAAGGGATAAAAGAAGAAGTGACGTGGGTTTAATGGTTAAGAATATGTGTTTCCTTTTAAAAGGTTACAAGTTCAAATTCAGAGAGAGTAGGGTATGTATACTTATGTAGACCCAATCAAATCGTTGAACGAAGAAAGTCTCTTGTCCCACAAACAAAAAAATATCATACATCAATTTGATGTGACTTAACTATGACCTTAAAAATAAATTATTATTATTATTATTTGAACAGTAAGAACATGAGTATCTTACACAACCAAATTGTATGGAATATTAATTTAGTGGAGAAATTTGATTGAGTGTGGGGGGCGGTTTCCTTTTGTTTTGCGGCTCTAAATGTGTTGACTTCAAGACCCGTGTTTACCTTTAATCCAACGGCTAGACCAATATCAAGTCCGCCCCCAAGCTCATGAATTCGATGTTTAAATATTTAAACAAATACCAAGTAGAGGGAGCGGCCCCATGATGTCATCGACTTTTCTTTGAGTTAGCCCCACCTATAATTTATAATATTATCACCTTTTCCCCTTTTTCATAAAATATGTGTAAAAAGGGGTGCCATTTCTTTAAAACAACTTTTCTTTGACATGGATAAAGGGGGCTCCTTTATCTAAAATATAAAATGATTTTTTTCCTTTTAAATCACTGTAGAATATAACATTCATATATTTTTTAATTTACTCTTTAGCATGGCTTGCCAAATCCATGTACACGTACAAACCACCGCATTGAAAAATTCTGCAACATGAGTTTAGTCTAGTATGAGCTTTACTTCACCTTTGTCACTGAAATTATTCTTGCATGCTATGTAATGGCATTCCTATGCCACATTTACCCATACCATACTTGTGTGACCCTTCAGCAATTGACTTTCTGCTTATAACCTAGTCTTTTGTCAAATTTCAATGTGGCATGTCAAGTATGCATGAAGACGATCAATCTGAGCCCCTATTGTATTTTTGGCCTTGAGATCTCGTACATTAGGATTTGTGAATTGCCTCAGAGAATGTGAAAGTTGTGAATTTTGAGATTGCCATGTTGAGAATTGCAAAATAATAAATGCACCAAGGCCAATAGATGCATACAGACTCTAGACACATGACCATGTGGAAAATTGACATAGGTGTGCAAGACCATGGGCCGAACTAGCCCTACATAGTGTGATCACCCCTACAAACAACCTATCTCCCATAAACCATGTGTCCTGATAAATCCATCCCAAGGCCTCCAATCATATCTAGGACGAAAGGAATTGAGAGTGGGGACTAGAGGGACCGGACATGGCCGACCACAAAGGCCTAGGGCATCACATACAAAGGCATCCACATGGCCTAGAAGGATTTAACTTTCATCTTCCTAGGCTTACAATGGTATAGCCAAGTGAAAAATCATAGGGTACCTCTCCAGGAAGTAACAGGCCATACAAATACTTGATGAGCTTGCATACCTTATGTTGTTGACCCTTCATAGCAAATCTTTCTAATTGAGACATGTAGACATTCTCCTTCAAGTCTCCATTCAAGAAGGATGTCTTCACCCATGTGATCAATCTTCCACCTATTTTGTGTTGCCAAAGCCAAAAATGCACGAATGGTATCCCATTTTGTTGTGGATGCAAAAGTCTCCTCGTATTCTATGTCTTCTTTATGTGCATATCTTTTTGCCACGAGCCTTAACTTATTCTTTTCAAGTGAGCCATTCGATTTTTACTTGTTCTTGTAGACCCACCTACAACCAATTGGTTTGGTTCCAAATGGCGGATCCACTAGCTTCCATGTCCCATTCCTTATGAGAGTATCATACTCCTTTTGCATGGCTTCTTTTCGCTCATCATGAGAAGCAACGTCTTCAAAGGAAGTTGGTTCAAATTAGTAGATAAATTCAATTCGCAATCAAATGAAACATCAATATCATTTACATCACTTGAATCTGAATTATCTGCATCACCTCCATCTTGTCTTGTATAACTTATGGTCCTTGTATTTCCAACTTCATCAAGATGAAAACTTTCAAGTGTCTTTATGAACCACTTTGGACCTTTCTGTGATGGTCCATCTTGCTCCATCGATTGAAATGGTTTTCATTCCCATCAAGGTTCAATGTTTCAATCATCTCAACCACATCATCAAATTGAATTCTATACTCCAATAAAGTGGTTGGATCTTCTTCAGGAGGGGTAGATGTCACTTCAAAAGGAGATTCCAGAGATTGATCCAAGATAGGGATCCCCCCTTCAAGATGTGGAATCTCATCATCAAACTCGTGATATTTCTTTACATGGGTGAATCTATCCATACGATCAATTTGTCTCTCAACAGTCATGTCATTCTTATTTGATTCAAGAAAAACCACATCTCTGGAAAGAATAAATTTTGTTTGCATCATCGTAAAGATGATATGCATTGGTGGTATTTGAGTACCCCAAGAAGATGCACTTTCGACTCCTTACACCAAGCTTGTTTATTTTCTTCTTAGGAATTAAGGCATAGCAGGTGGAACCAAAAACCCTGAGATGCCTCATCAAAGGAATGTAGCGATTCCACATTTCATAAGAAGTCTTGTTCCCAAGAGCATGAGATGGACTCTTGTTTCTCACATACACTGCACATAGAAATGCATCAACCCAAAACATCAACTTCACATTCTTGAAAAAAAGCGTTGAATGTACCATGTTCAAGAGTGTCATGTTCATTTTTTCTGCTACACCATTCTATTGAGGATTGTATGGAATAGTGGTTTTATGTTTGATTCCATGTTGACGAATATAAGTTTAAAATTCATTATAAGTATATTCCCCTCCATTATCAATAAGAAGAGTGTTAATACTAGATTATGCTTCATTTTCAATCTATACATGAAAGTTTTTAAATGTTTCAAATGCTTAAGACTTATGTCTCAACAAGTAAACCCGGCACATCATGGTGTAGTCATCAATAAAAGTCATGATATATTTATTATCAAAAGTAGATGGAATGGGGTGACATAAATCAAAGTGTATCAACTCTACCTTTCTACATGCTCTTGAAGTGGAATCATGAAACGGTTGTTTGCTATGTTTCCCAAGGATACAAGCCTCACATTGCTTCGAGTTCCTTGGAATGTTAGGCAAACTAGAAACACCATTTTTCTTCAATGAACGAAGACTATCATAGTTGATGTGCTCAAATCTAGCATGCCACAAGAGACTAGAAGACAATGTACCTTCATCATAGTGAGAAATATGTGCATAGTTGAGTGCTTGTGCAAATGTCCCTTTCAGCTTTAATAATTTATCATCCTCCCATCCTATAATGATTACCATGTTGTCGAAATACCTCCTTATTTCAACTATTTGATGTAGCCAAAGCCTGAGATTCATTCACAAGATCAAATAAACCATGAAAACACGGGAAAATGGAAAAATAAATCTCTTTTATTCCTTCTCCATCCTAACTATTACAATCGAAGTTCAACCCCTTATAATTACTATCCAAGATTTTTGAAAACAACTAATTTTAGAAAAACAATTAAATTTAGAAAATTTCCGCACGACTCTAAAACTGACCACTAACTAAGAGATAACTAGCGTGACACTATTTTTCAACTCGCTTTTCTGATTAAGCTCCTAAACTAAGAGATAACTGATAATTGAAAAAATTAAATTCCCGTAAAAACACTAAAACCCCAATTTGAGGCCTTATATGAAGGAATTTGGTCCTGAAAAAGTGTTGAAACGATGTCCAATTGAATAGATCCTATTGGAATGGAAGTCAACTCTTCGAGATGCAACTCCCCGTAAAATTTCATCCCAAACGGATAACCGAGTCAAAATTTATGAGCCTCGAAAAATCCCCGAAAAAATCCCTACATCATTCTCCTCTGGTTGAAAAGAACACAGCTCCTGCAAGTTACTGTCTTCAAACTTTTGTCATTTAATGGGATCTAGGTTCAGTAAGTCACCCTTTGTAATCCACGTACTCTCTGTTGGTGCTATGCCTTCCCACTAGACCAAATATCGGTTGTATTGGCCTTGCCGAGTATGAAGGGTCTTCTTATCTAAAATATGTGCAATCTTTTCCTTTTTCTTTCTTGGAATGCCATGTTGCCAATCCACCTGTGCCTTATTTTCATCACCCAGATCGCCCCCATGGAAGATATACAAATCAGAATCGTTAAACACAAGGGAGATATCGAGGTCAGTTGGTAAATCGACCTTATAAGTATTGTCATTGATTTTCTTGAGAATCTTGCACGGACCAATTTATTTATACTTCAATTTGCGGTAGGTTCCTCGAGGAAACCGCTCCTTCCGTAAATAAACAATCACCAAATCACCTTCATTGAATACCTGGTATCGTCAGTGAGCATCTTTTACAAAAATAAAGTGTTCATTACTTGCATGCAATTTTTGTCTCACCTGTTGCTGCAACTATTGAATGTGTTCTGCAAATGCTTCCCCATCATCATTGATCCTATCCCCAAGTGGTAGTTGCACCAAATCTAAGACACCCATAGGATTTCTACCGTTAACAACCTAAAATGGAGATTTACCTATAGATCTAATCACTGAACTATTGTAGGCAAATTCTGTTTGAGGTAAAGCCAAATCCCACTCCTTGGGCTTCTCTCCAATAATTCTCTATAACAAGTTTCCAAAACTCTAATTTACCACCTCAGTTTTCTCATCTATTTGGGGGTGATAGGCACTGTTGAACTGTAACTTAGTCCCCATTTTATTCCATAAAGTCCTCCAAAAATGACCCAAGAACCAAGTATCTCTATCATAGGTAATAGTTTTTGGAACCCCAAGCAATCTAACAACTTCTAAAGAAAACAATTATGCCACCCTCGTTACATCACTAGTTTTCTTTCAAGCAATGAAATGAGCCATTTTAGAGAACCTATCAACAACCACAAAAATAGAAATCATTACCTCGTTCTGAGTTTGGGAGCCTCGGCACAAAATTCATGCTCAGATCTGTCCATGGACCTATGGGCACTAGTAATGGCATATACAACCATGTGTTTTGTGAGTGTCCTTTAGATATTTGAAAAATCCGACATTGTGCCATATACTTGGTTATATCTTTTTTCATCTTCGGCCAGTAATACTTATCTTCAATTAAGTCTAGTGTCTTATCCTTTCCAAAATGTCCTGCCAAACCACTACTGTGAAGGTCTATGGTAATATTTTCCCTCATTGAACCAATTGGGATGCATAGTTGTTTGCCTTTGAAGATGTAGACATCTTCAATAAAATATTCACCTTGATTAAGATCCATGTTCCCAACAACTAGATTCTTCAATCGTTCCACAATCTCCCGAAAATCATTATCAGATGCATAAAGATCTTTTAATGCAGCAAACCCAGTTACTTGATTTTCCATGGTTGTCAAAAGAACAGTGTGTCGAATCAAAGCATCTGCAACTTGATTATGCCATCATGATTTGTGCTCATTCAATTTTTCACTAAAGAATGCAATTGATCTACCTACTTGGCTAAGTACAGCTCCAATGCCTACATGTGAATCATCACAATGTACCTCAAACACTTTATCAAAATTCAGTAAGGCTAATATGAGTGCCTCAGTTACCTTCTTCTTCAGAAACTTAAAACTTTCCTCAGCTTCCTTGGTCCACATGAATGTCTTGCCTCTCGTGCAATATGTTATGGGTGCTACAATACTACTAAAATTTCGAATAAATTTTCTGTAAAAGGTGGCCAGCCCATGAAAACTTCTTACCTTTGTGATTCTCTTGCGACTAGGCCACTCCAAAATTGCTCTGACCTTCTCTGAATCCATCTTCACTCCCTCTTCCAGGAACACCAAACTTTCTTGCAGGAAACTACATTTCTTCATGTTTGCATAAAGTTGATGTTTTCTCAATGCATCCAATATAATTTTTAAATGTTGCAAGTGATCTTATTTTTTTTTATTGAAAACTAGGATGTCATCAAAATACACAACAACAAACTTACCAATATAAGGTCGAAGCACAGTATTCATCAGCCCCATGAAAGTTCTAGGATCATTGGACAGCACGAATGGCATCACCATCCATTCATATAGTCCATCCCTGGTCTTAAAGGCAGTTTTCCATTCATCCCCTTTGTGAATTCAGATCTGGTGGTATCTGATTCACAAATCAATCTTACTAAAATATTTAGCTTCAGCTCGCACATCCATCATGTCGTCCAATCGCAGTATAGGAAACCTATATTTGATGGTAATTTTATTGATTTCTCTGCTATATGTGCACATCATCCATGTATTATCCCTTTTTGGAGTCAACAATGTTGGTACAGCACATGGACTCATGCTTTCTCTTACCAAACCTTTCTTTATGAGTTTCATCACTTGTTGGTTGAGCTCTGCATGTTGTGTAGGACTCATCCTATAGGTTTCCTAATTAGGTAAAGATTATCCCGAGATTAGATCAATGTGATGTTGAATATCCCTCTTTGGTGGAAAACCATCAAGTAGTTCATTAGGGACAACATCAACATATTCTTCTAGTAACTTGGCCACTTCAGTAGGAATTAACTCATAGCAGAATCTTGTTGCCTTTGTTTCCTTAACAAACTCTCTTTTTGACAACATATTCTCAGTTTTTCACTCATCCTTAAGGGGCAATAAGACGAATTTYGATTCGTCCTTCCAAAAGGTGTAGGTATTGTTTCCTCCAGCATGCATGACTTTTTTGTCATATTGCCAAGGCCTCCCCAATAACATATGGCATGCATCCATCAAAATGAAATCTCACCATACTTCATCTTTATAAGTCTTACARATGGAAAACTTGATCAAACATCTTTTATTAATGGCGACTTCATTCCCCTTTTTKAACCATGCAATTCGCTAAGGATGGGGWTGTGTTTCACAACGTAATTTCAACTTATCTACCATCTCTTTGGAAACCATATTCTCACAAATGCCATTATCAATAATAACTTGACATACCTTTCCCCCATAAGTGCATCTGGTTCGAAAAATATTTGTTCGAAGCCAAGAATCTTCATTTCCGCTACCCTACCTTTGCTCTTTTTCGGGAATCATCATTGACCTCCATATCATGAGATTCTCCCCCATATCAGGTGGGACTTCAAATTTATCTCCTTCTTCTTCATTCTCAGCTTGGACCAAGTTCAAACTAGGTTTTTGTCCTTGCTTCGACTCTTGCCTCTTATAACTTGGGCATTCAAATGCTCGGTGACCCTCTACACCACACTTAAAACACGCATACGGTCCTCCTCTACCACCACCGTAACCTCTACCCATCTGAAATCCTCTTCCTCGAGGTTGATCCAGGTTACATTGTCGAGTATACTCTTCATTCTCAGCTCCTTGGGATGATTTGCCTATGCCATAGTTAAAACCACCCCGTGAGGCAGACGATGTACCCCTCCTTTCTCCTCTATTCCATTAAGAAAATTATCAGTTTAGCTTTTCCTCGACCTTTAAAGCTAATTGATATGCCTCTTCCACGCTGCAAACTTTATGCATGCTTGGTTTATCTTGAATAGAAAATTTTAAATAATTCACATACCTTGCAACCAATTTCTCATCTGTTTCCTAGTGATCCACGTGAATGGACAACTGATAAAACTTGTTTGTGAGTTCATCCACGGTGGATAGGTTCTGCTTCAAGTTATGAAATCTATGAAAAAGGGTCTAGGCATAGTCTAGAGGCAAAAAATATTCTCGCAATTTTTTTTTCATCTTGCTCCATGTCTTAATTTTGTCTTTTCCTTTTCTTACTTTGTCTTTCAGCACATGATCCCACCAGATCATGGTGTGACCCTTCAGCTTGGTGCATGCAAATTTCACCTTCTTTTCCTCTGCCATAGGCTGCCATTCAAAAAAATTATCCATGGCGCTCAGCCACTCTATTAACTCCTCTGGTTTAAGATTCCCTGCATATTCTGAAACTTCCATCTTGATCCTATCATTTCTCCCTTCTATATCCTTGAGCATCCTTTCTTTAAAATACACACGCTCTAAGTGTTCATCTTCATGTTCTTCATGTTCTTCTTCGTGTTCTATATGTTGATCTACATTTCCTTGGTCTGCCTCCTCATCAAACAGTTATCTTTGTATTATTCTCTAACTAGCCCGCATGCTTGTAATCGCTGCTACTTTCCATTGGAGGTTTTGCATATCTCTATGCATTTGAGAAAGACCTGCTCTTCCTCTTCCTCTCCCAGCCATCTTCCTGCTCTGCTACCAAATGATGTAGCCAAAGCCTGAGATTCATTCACAAGATCAAATAAACCATGAAAACACAGGAGAAAGGAAAAATAAATCTCTTTTATTCCTTCTCCATCCTAACTATTACAATCGAAGTTCAACCCCTTATAACTACTATCCGGGATTTTCGAAAACAACTAATTTTAGAAAAATAATTTTTTTTTAGAAAAACAACTAAATTTAGAAAATTATCGCACGACTCTAAAACTGACCACTAACTAAGAGATAAATAGAGTGACATTATTTTTCAACTCGCTTTTCTGATTAAGCTCCTAAACTAAGAGAAGTGATAATTGAAAAAATAAAATTCTCGTAAAAACACTAAAACCCTAATTTAAGCCCTTATATGAAAGAATTTGGCCCTGAAAAAGTGTTGAAACGATGTCTAACTAAATAGATCCGATCGGCACGGCAGTCAACTCTTCGAGATGCACCTCCCTGTAAAATTTCAGCCCAAACGGATAACCGAGTCAAAAGTTATGACCCTCGGAAAATCCCCGAAAAATCCATGCATCACTATTCCATCGAGCATGTAAATGGAATGGCCTTGATGTTGAATGTGCACAAGATATAGCAAGTTCCTCTGTGACTCGAGAAGAGAAAAAACATCATGCAAAAGAAAATTTGGCAATCTAGGGAATTTGAGCATGATGGTGTCAATTACTATAGGTTTGAGACTAGATCTATCTACAAAGTACATTGCACCCTCTACATTTTAATTCAATTCCTCAAAGAAATATCTACAAAATTTCATGTGGCATGTAGCACCAGTGTCAAGCAACCAAACATCTTTCCAAGAAGCAAATGAAGTTTTGAACAATTCTTTGTGTATGCCAGTTTTGCAATGAGCAACAACAAAATGAGTGGATTCAGAGACTTTACATTCAGGAGCTTTACATTTTTCTTCATTTCATTCCTACTTGTATTTGATCTTCTCCCATGGGATTATGCATGTCTTTGCTTCATGTCCATTCTTTCCATAATGAACACAGTCAAGATCAGACCTCTCACCTTGATTGTGCTTAACCCCCCTGCCTCTGAAATTCTTATTTTCACGTCTTTTTTTACTGCCTTCTCCTCTAGAAGAATCGTGTGATTAGTTCTTCCCTTTTATAGCAATGCACACAGTCTCTCCAGTGGGTTGAGTTGTCTTCTTTCTGAAAGCCTTCTCATGTTCTGCAATTTTCTCGACCAAAGAGTCAAAATCGAGGGACTTCAATTGTCCACTAGCTTGAAGTGATTCAAGATAGTGAGAATATGTGTGGTAGATGGCCTTGATGAAGGTCATGAGAGCAATGTCTATATTCACGCCAATAGCATCAACATCATGCATAATGGATTTAATTTCTAAAGTTAATCCATGGGATCATTATCATTCATTTCTAGGTTGAATAGCTTCATCAACAATTGAATTAGTTCCAGTTCTGAGTGTGAATCATATAGATCTTCCAAATTATTCAAAGCACTCCAAGAATCTTTGATAGATTTGATATGACGACTCACCTATTCACTTACAGAAGTAGTAATCAAAGCATAAACTTTCTTGTCTTTATTCGTCCATATGGAAATCTCTTTATCCGTTCTCGATTTGATAGGTTTGGTATCGCAATCATGGATGACATCCCAAATATCATTGAAGATTAGGGTATTCTCGATCTTACTTGACCATTCTGGATAGTTTTCTTTTCTACTAAGCACCACACCAACAATGGAAACAAGAGAATGCATTTTCGCCAGCAGTCAGTTACTCCTCGTGGTCCAACTTATTTCCCGCCATCTGTGAGTGTTGAAGATATTTTATGCTAAGATTAAATTAGGCTCATTTATTTGAATAAGGGGACTGAGTTAGTGTTGAAAATTACACCCCCATAATCCATCTAGGGATAAAGAAACAATAAATGTGCAGCTCCTGCCTGGGATGAAATAAACCTAGGTCAACGAATTCCTATACTCTTCGATGACGAGAGTTTAAGCAGCATTCAAATAGTAGATATGTATGTTTAACCTTATCATGACCACGCCATCAACCATGTCTCTTGCGAGAGCTCCTGTGACATTCACTACTCACAAAAGAAATATTGCACAGAGAAGTTTGAGAATGGAAACGACGCGTATGATGCCCAAGAATGGAAGCTATGTGTCCAGAATTACACAAAATGAAAGATATTCATTTCTCAAAGTAAAGCTCTTTTTAGAAAATATGTAAATCAGAAGAAACTTTTCCTGTAAATATGTAAATTGAACTCAAGAGATTGCGGGTGTACATTGGACTATGGCATTACTCCAAAGCTCTTCCTGATGCCAATGTTTGTGGTGTCATTAGTTTCACTTATCCTCCCAAACTGATGATGGAGGGAGTGCGCACAAAAATTGAATATTTTCTATCTTTGGGAAGGTATATGGACGCATATTGGTTTTTGAATGAGCTTTATTTGATGACGACCCTGAAGCAATGAAATCTCTTACTGAATTCTATCAGCAAATATGTATCAAACGTATCATGTAGGTGAATCCATAGCGGGGATAGCAAGGTGTGCAAATGATTGCAAACCAGATGTTGATTTCATCATACCTTTGATACATGGAAGGTTGTTCTCGGGAGGAAGCATCATGACGCGTCAAGGAGTGACCAACGGTCTTCCACACATACAAAAAGAATTCCAAACATCAAAAGATGTGCCAATGGTCTTTCTCTCAGAAAATCCCACACGACTTCCAACCCTTGTGTTTTCCCAAGGGGATGGCAATAATTTGTTGCACAAGGACCGTTAGGTTTAGGGCTTATGCGCTGACAATGAAAGAATTTGTTGAGACGCCTATGGAGGTAGAGAAACAGTGATAGCAAGCAATGATCAAGGCACTGAAGCAATGACCTGGGTGAGACAAAATGATCTGGGAAGAGATCTCGGAGTTATGACCTGGGTGAGACAAAATGTTCTGGGAAGAGATCTCGGAGTTATGAAAATGGATACTAAGCACGGATACCAAAGACCAGTTGGGGTTGAATAAAGTGAGTGAAATATATATACTAACAGATGACCTTTGGTTTCATCTTCCTAGAGGTGGATGGTTGTTCCTATTCACCTACAAATCTTCACTTTCTCCTAGATTAAACATTTACAATAGTATTTATAGTACCATAATCCGAAGTGTTGAAACACATATAAATCCTAAGCCTTGTGCTTTACTTTCTAGAACGTCAACCTCTTTTATAATAACTCAGAAGTCGGCTTTCAAATGTTTAAATCAAAATTACTTCTAGTCTTAAAGCGCGCACAATGTCCATCGTCGATAAGGTTCCCCCGTTGATCGAACGATCCCTTTTTCCCCTGAGTTTTGGAGCCGCCTGATTGTTAAAAAGTCAAGTCACTAGAGGTCGCTTCAGAGCTTCGTGCTTCGGGCATTTTGCCAGGTCTTAACTTTAAAGTTCTGATACCTAAAAAGTGTTTGAAGGATCCTAGTCATAGTGATACATGGCACCCCCTGATATCGACACATCACTACGGGTAATGGCCTTTCGGAATAATAATAAAAGTTAACTTACAAATCCACAAAGCAGTAAATTGACGAAATATTAAATCTCAATTAGTTAAGTTAATCTTGATTAAAAGTTAATTAACAACTCTGCACTTCGGAGTTCGGATATTCGCCATCTATCACATTCTAAAATCCCGAAGTCCGAACTTCCGAAATACCTTAAACATTAAGCAGGGTTAATTAAAACTAAAAACAATTATTCGATGATTAATCACTTCGCGGTTTCGGGTTTCGGAAATTTTATCTCGAGCTTCTGTCAAAATCCCGAAGTCCAGAAACCCGAAAACACTTAAAGTTAAACACGATTAATTAATGTGTTAAACAAGATTATCTTGCAATTAATTTTTCGTGAATTCGCGATTCGGGAAATTTCAAATCTTTTCATCCAAGTCCCGATCACAAACCACCAATATTAATGACATTAATCACGGATCAACGACAATGATTTCAATATAGATTGCAGATCGTCACTTAGATTTTCTCATTAAGGTAAATGAATGTATCGTCAGTAAAGGTATTCGCAAATCAATACGCTTAAGGTGAATAAGAATATTGGATTTTGAATTCTATTTTCATTCTCGCATAATAGCAAGTTTTAGCTACTGAGAAGCTCACACATTCCCCTGTAACAGGTAACGCGGTTCTGATTTCACTAATATCATGGCACCACAAAAAATGGATAAAACCGCTAGGGAAAGCACAAACCCGAATACATATGTTCTGTCAAACACCTCGTCGAGAGTCATCGATACTGTAAAATCATGGACACGGGTGTTCGATATTCTACAACACAAGCTGAGAAATTACCCAGAGGACTCAGGTGTCGAAGTAACTAAAACTCATGCAACTAAGCTCAGGGATATAGCTCAGTCAGAGTTGCACAAAATAGTCGTGCGGCTGAGTCTCATGCCGTATAACGACATGATAGGTTGGGCCCTGGAAAACGTTGACATTTCAACCAGGAGCATCTGCAATTCATAGAGGATTGTTGTTGGGTCTTTTCAACCAGAGAATATACAAATAATGTATAAACTATCCTCTGTTTTTAAATATAGTTACAATGTTGCATTCATAATGGAGTTTGACAAACAGGAGTGCACAGAGTTTGAGAAAAACTACCCTGATTTAATCAAGGATTGGTGGGGGGCATCCTGAGAAATTCAGAGCCGACACTCACGGCATATATGCCACAGCATCGTTAGACACCCATATGATTTATGTGGCTATGATGTTATGTAGGATATTCGGGAAAAGGGACTCCTCTCATTTCCCGTTGGTATGGGTACCAATTATGCATCAAGTGGCTGAGGGCTACTCTTTCAACTGGACCAAGATGTTATCAGACAACCTGGATAAGGAAATCACAGGGTACCAATTGGAAAAGTCCAAAGGGAAACATGTCCCTTTTCTATATGTTTGCATACATCATGGATGCCCTTTGCTTTTTGACTGCTTTCCCTCTAATGAGCTGGAGCTAGACCCCGACCAGCACAGAGCCTATCCATTTTTATCACTCAAAGTTGTGGGAGGACAAAGCCAAAGATTTATTCTATGAAATATGTCATTATGTAATGGTGCCTATTCATATCGCCCTATACGGTTTCCCACCCCCAAGAATTTCAAACAAAATCATGGCAAACCTGGGTAAAATAGCATATTGCTATATTGAGGAAAACTTTTCCTACATCAGGGTTTTTGGGTGCTCGGTTCCCCCCCATGCTCTCCCAAAGTTATTACCAGATCGGTTGGTATGCCGAGAGGTGGCTTATCAGACTGTGACAAGGGGCATCAGTAAAGAATCGAAAGTGGCCCAAAAAAAGGTATGGCCAACCTTCCCTCTTCAAGTTGGTATGTTTTCATTGTTAGATTTCGGCCATTCGAAAGTAGAGGTTGCGGCTCTAGAAGACATCAAGTTAGTTGATATTGAGTTTAAGAGGCACGATCCCCAGAAGATTGTGGAAACTCACCTGACTCAGTTCAACTTAAAGAAGTATGTGCATGAGATTTCCCCGCAGGATGAAATATTTAGGGGAGATAGATAGTATCAGGAAGTATTGAACAAAGTCCAAACTTTGTCTTCAAATCAACTAGTCAGTTTCTACAGTTTCCAAAAGCACAGAAGGAATAGCTTGCCAAAGGTATTACAGGGAAAATCGATAACACCTTCGCCTACACAGGAAGCTACACCTTAGGGTTTTGAGGCAGGAAGTTCAGACAAACATGGTACTAAGGAAAATCCGAAAAATGTCGAAGCCTTAATGCAAAAGGTGGAGACTTCATTATCAAACCCACCAGGTACTCAAACAAAAGCTCAGCTTGAAGCTTTTCTAAAAAAGGGACAGGATACATCGCCATCTACACCAAATAAACCGGCTACCAACACAGCAGAGCAACAAACATCCACAGATATAGGTAGCCCCGTTATTTCATTAACACCTTTACAGTCAAGTCGAGGAAATCCCAATTCCGGAGTCATCTTTATAGATTATATTACTACGATTTCAGCCAAAAAAATGCCTCCTTCGAACTTCTTTTTCAGTAAGAAGAGAAGGGCCATAGTTAAAAGAGAAACGCATCAAAAATATGGTGCAACAGTCAAAAGGAAAAGAATGATGTATGATGGACAGGGCCTAGATGATACATAATTTGCTAGGGAAATGGCAGGCTCATTAGGTGCCTTTGCCACGGCCAATCAGTGTTCAGTAGAAAATATAGCAGAGCAGCTAAAACGGAGAAATATATTGGTAAGGCAGTTGCAAGACCAGATGATGACCATGGAACAGGATGTGAGAAATCATATGAACAAGGAGTTTGAACAAGTCAGAGCCGATGACATACATCAGATCCAACAGCTGAAAACAAACCTTGATGAGCTCTATCAAAATTCACAGGCAAATAGAGGATTAATCACTCAACATGAAGAATTAATCAAGCAACTACAAGCCAAGATAGACTTGGCTGAAGGTACAGCAGTAGAGATGGCAGCTTTCCAAGCTCAAGAACTGGAAGTACATGAAAAGCTAGAATCAGCTCAGCTAGACCTTTTTACAAAAGTGGAAGCCATTCAAAATTGTTACCGGGTGGTAGACCTTTCCCTGAATAACATTTACATTAAAGAAAGAGAAGCCCGTTCAGCTCATGCTAAGTTTAAGTTGGCTATCTTACTAGTACCAAAAGACGATGTATCAGAGGTTCCTCGGTTGTCTCTTTCTGAGCAAACTAGAGGCAACATAATTTTGAAGGCCTAGGAAGCAAATCTGGCCGAAAGCAAAAGATTGGCCAGAGAGGTAAATGAAGCTTGTATAGAAGCATTATCTTTACTAGACAAAGGGCTACTTGATGTTGAAGGAAATAGAATCTCTGAATCCCTGGGGCATATTGACATAGCAAAGAACCAACATAATTCTAGGACAAGCAAAGAAGAAGCCAGGACAACCATCCAACAAATGAACCAAATTGATCTTATCCAAATAAACAAATGGATAGTAAATCCCAGTTTGCAGTTACATGTCACATATTTGGGAGCAAAGAAGATACAGGAAAGGTTGTCTCGGGTAGAAAAGAAGCTATACATTTTTTAAGCAAATGAAGCAATTGAACCTTATGGGTTGGTGGTACAGTTAGTGAGTAGATGTGTCCAGTGTGTCGAATATGGGAAAGCAAGCACATCTGGAAACAAGTAAGACAACATGTACATATTACTCATACAGGGCACGATCAGATGCCATTTGTCTCCATGCTAAAGGATGAGGAGAAGAAACGTCTCTGCTAGCAGACAAAGAGACAGAGGAGGATGCTAATGGAACTTTTCAGTTTTGCATATTGTAATATTTACTATTTTTAAATTATGAGAAGTCCAACCGTTTTGGGTTGAGACCATTTTTTGTATAAATACATAGATTGAAGACTTATTTCAGGTTGCTTCTTGCCAGTTGTAATAGAGAAAACCCTCCTTATAGAGTATTAATACAAGTGCAGACAGGGATTCCAAGTTTTGTTTGATTTGGGTTATGTGTTTCTTTTGTTTTCCATTTCTCAATATTTATTTATGTATTCCTTAATAATGTTTGATTTCAATATAGTACAACAACTACTGTAATATATTGTATCGGTGATTTATTAAGTAAGCAGTTTTTCCTCTACATTTACTGCGAGTAAATCAAGACCTGCCTGTTGTGTGGGTTACTGCATTTTATGCTTTATTCAAGGTTACACTATCTATTTTCTTCTACTACCACAAGGTGAGACTCTTCTATAATTGATGCCTCGCTTTGTTTCACAATTTTGTAATTTTCTCTTACAACATTCGATATTTTGATTTTGACTCAGACACGAAATACGACCTTTGTGTTGCGATGTTGTTAATTGCATTAAGGAATTTTTCTCATATAACTGAGGTAGAAAAAGCACTTTTAAACACACTCTCATAAACTTTCCTAATGCCTAACATTATCCTTTGAGCCTTAAGTTTAATCTCAGGACCAACACCAAGGATTAGGTAACTAACATTTCTAACATACTATTTAAGGCAAAACGGGAAACTTGTCATCTTGGAAGGATTTTTTAATAGTTGCATTTATGTATTTATGGGCGTCAAAATTKAATTTTGTTAGTGCAATGGCGTTCATTGACCTTAAAATACATATATGAGCTAATCCTTGCCTTTATATAGGTCATTATACCTATATGCACAGTTTGGCCTAACATGGGTCCCACCATATTTTCATACTTTTGCAACCCTAATTAGATTTTTTGTCAACTCTAACATGACTGGTGACTTAAAAACCATGTCTAAGCCATTTGTTACCCCTGAATTCCTCATTTAGTCAGTAAGCACAATTTCACCCAAGGCGACCCCACGAGAAAAAAAACACTTTTCATCGTTCAGAGGGGTCAGAATTCATTTCCATGAGCTCCCTAATGATCAGTGACCCCAATAAACATGTTTGATCCACTTCCTGCATTCAAATATTTCATTTCACTTATTTGCAAAATTTGATCTATGGTAGGCCCCATGAGCAAAAACTAGTTTTAGGGCAATGAGCCTTTTTAGGTGACAATAGGTTACAATGGTTGGTGATTCGAGGCCTACTCCTCGAAGTTTGTTAGTGACACAATGCCTCTCACAAGCCTAGTATGGCCACTTGTTTGCAAAGGGAAACCCCTCTCAACACCTTTGATGCATTTCCACTCACAAGTCCGCAAGATCTCTCCACTCTATTTTATTGATGACTCTCGGATGATTCTCAACTTCTTCAGTAGATTACTTCTTTGTATGGATCCTTTTCTTCCACATTATTATATTTTCCCTTCTTGGACATACTATATGCAGCTATACTTTCAGTGGCAACTTTAGTGTCCTCAACAAAGTGTGCTCCTTGGTGCTCCTGGTATTTAAAAAATGATCATTTATGGCTAGGCAACCTCATTATTATAACACTAGGTTATTTCTTAAGAGACGAGATAGTCAATATTATTTTACATTATTTTAGGTGACCATGGTTGGCCTAAGCATTTATGTGGGCCCACAACCCTCCCATGCAAGGAGATTCCCCATCTCATGAGATGCATATAAATACACAACTCATACCTCATTTGTAACATCATATTGATCCATCGTTTGCTTGATTATTTATCTTACAGCCACGGATCTCTCTCTCTCTCTCTCTCTCTCTCTCTCTCTCACACACACACACACACACACTGGTATGATATAGTCTTGAATAGTGTTGTTCTAAATCTTAAGTGTTTTACTTTGTTGGATAAAATTTGTTGAAGTTGTCACCATAGATCTATGACTTCAACAGCTCCTATAAACAAGATTTTAGCAAAACATTAAATTCAACATACATTGTATCTCTTCAATTCTATACTTATTGGCTTCATCAAATGAATTTGGATTATGATGGGAAAGCAATATTATCTAATTTCTCACTCTAGCATAGCTTCTTTTCATTTGAATATAGCTCTTCCATAACCCAATAGTACTAATCCTCTCATACTTAGTTTGTTAGCTTGATATTTTCTTTTTTCCTTCTCCTTTGTGTATGCCTAATTTGAAATTAATCAATTAGTAGTTGAATGTTTTGTTGTGATTCAAAATTTCCTTCTTGAAAAAATCTCAAAAGAGAGGTCTCTACTACTTATACTGAAAGTTGAATTTAATAAAATAAAACATCTCTACTATGATTTTCTTTGTCAGCAGGATCATTTAATTCATATGCATTCATATCCATACTATAGCTGATCAAATTTATTTCTTATTTTTTCTTACTTCAACTTCATTGCCATGGCTAGTTTCAACTAGAATATCAACATAGGTTGGGCAAATCAAATACTTGAAATCTTTACTTACAATTATTACCTTCACAAGGCTTCTTCTACAACATGTTTTACGCTACTTTTATTAATAGTAACTTGAAATCTTTACCTACAATTTTCAACTTAACCAAGCTTCTTTTGAAGTTGTACTTTTTATAGTGCCATCATAGGACGAAATATAGAAATTACAGTCCACACAATTTTCTCCCCTAAATTCATATACCAAACAACGCCCTATCATCATCCCACAGATTTCTTTACATTACTAATTTACTTTTCATTACAACATTTTATTGTGGTGTACAACTCTTAATATATGTGAATCCCTTCTTTATTTTACATGTACTCTCCACCTTTGTCCACTCAAAATGTTAATTTTCATATCACTCTCATTTTCTACTAATGCATTGAAAGTTCCAAAATATTCAATAGTTTGAGATTATTTTTTTCGATATACAACCAATTTATTTTTTCGGTCATTCTATGAAAGAGGGCATTTTTGCCAATCACAATTAACAAGTTGAAGAAAATAGCTAGCACTAGTTGCATTGACTTCAAACTTGACTCTCCACTCTTTCCCTGCAAAGCAAACTTTACAAACACCTCATTCTTTTTGAATTTCAAAGAATCCTTGAACATAGGTTGCATTGTCTTCAATCTTGACTATCCACTCGTTCCCTGCAAAGCGAACTCAAACTCTTCTTGAATCTCCAATAATCCATGATCCATTTTCTTCTTGTTCAACAATTTGTGTGATAAAAATATTCCTTTTCTCATGCCATGGCTAATTTTCATTTTTCAATTGAAAGGAAAGCTTACTCATCTAACCAAATTGCTTGTTCAACACCTTTAACTCACTTTATTATTTCTATATTTTATTACACTTTTTTATAGAAGACAATTAGTTAATTTTCATATCCAATCCAATTTATTGAAAGCAAGTTATGTTATAACATAAAAACACCTTTATTTTTTCTTTTGTACAACCATTTCCATTGGTTGAATGAAGATAAATCACTAAAAGAAATCAATCAAGACTTTTGTTAGCAAGTCTAACAATTATTAAGCACTGGAAAACATATCTTTACATCAACATCAGTTTATCACTTTAAATTTTATATATATATATATATATATATATATGATAATTACAATTATAATAAAAATAAAACCAATCATGTTCTTTAAATTTTTCCACTTCAGCCATAGGTGAGCATCAATATATTTTTAACTTTCTATTAAAATGTCATCATTAATTACCTCGATGCTTTCAAGGAGGGTAACAATGGAGAAGTTGGTCACTTCTGATTAACCAGTAATTTTTTTGTGTGTGTGCTTTTTTTCTTATTTACTTTAACACCTCCAGGTAATGTTCTTAAGATCTGAAATAAATGTCGCTCGCTAAGGAGAGATGGATTGTTATGAAACAAAAACTATATGGACCTTCAAATTACTAGTACATCGCAATTGTCAAATATCAAATGTGAAAGTATAACGTATCCACATGGCATAATGAGACGCTTATTTTGTAAACACAAAATGGGAGTAAATGAATGTCACGCTTATATTTGTAAATATTCAATGGGAGGAAATGAATGTCTTTGATTTATAGGGGCTGTCAAAAATGGATGATGGAACTTTCGCAGGCATTGCAAATGTGTAAAGGATATAAGCATATCCAAGTAAAGTTCATTCCATGGTTTAATAATTTAACAAGTATCAAATATATTCCATATATACAACTACACTAGATTAGACACATTGATATTTTCTCCTAACACGCAGGATACCATACCTGGTCAATTTTGTAAATTGTATACCCCATAAAACATTTTTTGATCGTAAAGCAATGTCCTACAAGACCTTTCAGACTGGACCTGACCTGACCTAACCTGAATGAGAAGTGTTGCCCCTTCAGGCAGGGTGTTAATCATTTGAAAAATGCTTGTAAGAATTTTTAAATAAAATACAGTAGCATCTTTATAATGTTCATATGAAAACAGCACATAATAAACCCGGCATGCATTTCTATAATATAAAACGAAGTAAAAACAGAAATACCATACCAAAGGAAGTGGAAATAAACGGCCATTTAAAATTATGGTAAACAAGCAAATCCATAATGCCTTCAAATCAAAACGGGATGGGTAATGTCTCCATACAAAAGAAATACGAGATTTTGAGACTAGAAGAAATGGCATACTACCATACAACATGCGATATCTAAGTTCGTGAGTCCAATGGCATTTAACATGACATTTCAACATCATTCTAGTCAATGTACAGCCCTCTAATTCAAAAATTGTCAAAAGGTTTACTGAATTATCATCAAACAGCTAAACAAAGTCTGGCAGATGAGACTAGAAATGAGGATTACCGAAGTTCACTGGCACCATGTGCAAAGTGGCAACGATCCCCAAATGTGCAGGTACCCTGGGAAAAATTCTCACACACCTTTGTTTTGTAATTGTTGAAAACAAATCCAGATGGTTTTGCAGCTACAGCGCTAGTTTGCATTATCAGCTCATGAACCATGGTACTGGCTAATTTTATCTGATCAAAGCTACCTTCCAGCTCAATGTTCTTTAGATTGGAATCGGATTCGTGATCTCTTATAGCTAGTTTTGCTCCAGTTGTGTGACAAATCTGCTTGGAGTTTACACCACCTTTTCCAATAATGGCACCAGCAAGAGAAGCATCAACACTGATTTTTGCTGTTGCTGAAGCACCAAATGAAGCTGCCGCTGCCATTCCAGGTGGTGTAGGCTCACGCTGCACAAGTCTACCTCCAGGCCTGCCATCCATCACACCAGGAACTGGCCTGCCATAAGAGCTTAATGTCCGTTCCCTCTCAACAGGAGCAAGTGTATTGCCTTTCTTCAGTTCATTTTCACTGTGGGCAAAATGACACTTATCTCCAAACCGGCATCCTTCTGCAGTCCCATAGCGATTACAAATCCGTGTCTTGTATGGCTGTACAGGAGCTGCCTGATCTGAAGGCAAAATGCTAGTTGGGGGACCTGTTGATTTCCTTGAAGCTGTGCCCAGACCACTTCCCAAATTTGACACCTGAGAAATCAAATTCATACCGCCAGGGTTATAGTGCATGAAATGACAGTTCTCTCCAAATGGGCAACCCGATGTACTGCACGATAACAAAAAGGCAACAGTCAACTTTCAAATGGTACCATATTATTTCTGCATCAGCAAGTAAATGTGTTCATGTAGTTGTTTTAAAGAACAAATAGTATGAATGGAATTCTGTACAAAACCTTTGTTGCACAAATAAATAAAAAATATGATGGTGTGTTTAAACTCAAATCCAAAGATAGGTGATTAATTAGTAAACATAGCACAGCTAGAGACCAACAGGTTGTAAGACAGTTCATTCACTAAACCTTAATTGCTCTATCACATATATTTGTTCAAGAATTGATTTCAAATGCTCTCTGAAAAAAGTTAGCTGTTCAAAAAATTAGAGCAGAGGCTAAATAAAATAATCAACTAAATCAGAAGTATAAAACACAGAAAAGAGCATGCATGCAACCGCGTAAATGTAGACAAAAGAGACAGAGGTATCAAGAGATTTATTGGTATTTAGTTGCATTCTAGAGCTGGTCTAGTCAACAAACTAATGCCTGATGCACCTGTCACGATTGTTTTGGCAGTGACTCCACAAGAAACATCCAGGACAATTCACATTCATCATTCATCATTACCATGACAACAATGATGCCCACCATCGGGATCATGCTGCGTCACTACATAACTGCACTGCTCTACCAAAAATAACAACACCATCAAAAGGAACAAATGCTAAGATATGCATAGTGATAAAATCTCCTCGAAAAATCATGGCAAACAAGTAAGGGAATTTCCACATTGCACACACAAGATTAGAGTCGTATATACTTACTGCAATCACCACCTCATATTGATTAAAAACTCTAATGAACAGTCTGAAATGGAGTTACAACAAATATTGCTGGTCGCAGAAACAGAAACGTGGTAAGATATTAGACATTACAAGGTTTCTTAAGACCAACTTGGTCTAATGTACTAGCCGTGTACTTTTAGTGTGTTTCTTTAGTGTGCTTTTGTACTTGTGTCATCTGACTGTCACCAGTCTATCTTGTGCATAGGTGATCCAATGGTCCTCATATTCTTGGTATTCACGACAGTTGATCTATGTCTTATCACCTCACTGGTCTATGATATCTATTTGAAGATCATGGAGGGTCATTTGTTGGCGACCCCAGACATTGGTGATGCTGCTTGATGGAGAGTATTGCACTGGATGTAGCCTTTCTTTCTTGAGCAGTAATACAACTTTATTGTTGCTCCATGGATATTTCCCTCTTTGAGGGTTTTACCATGTAAAAATTTATGTCTCTTTCTTTGATTTGTTATTTTTCGTCCCTGTGGTTAACCACGTGTTGATTTCCCAATATGGTATTAAAGTGCCTATGGCCCACTCACTCATGATGCGACATGACAGAGAGTATTGCACTGGATGTAGCCTTTCTTTCCTGGGCAATGATACAACTTTTTTGTTGCTCCGTGGTCGTTTCCCTATTTGAGGGTTTTACCAAGTAAAACTTGTTGTCTCTATATTTGATTTGAGTGAGAAATTTCTCTATGGTGTTCGTTCCTGTGGTTACCCACCTATTAATTTCCCAATATGGTATCAGAGCACCTATGAAGTTAACTCCTATTTTGTTCAAAAATCAAGGTAGCTTGCGGCAACTAGAAATGCTTTTTGAGTGCATATCAGAGTCCCATTTGTTTCTTATATGATCGGACCTGATATCAGTCTTGAGCATTTGAAGAGATTCAAATACTTTCTTTTGGTTTTCAAATCAGACCTATGGAGATCCAGGCTTCTTGTGCTTTTTAAAACTCTAACCATACCATTCTATCTGGAGTGGTCCTTTTAGTAAGATTTGACTTTCGTTTCGTCAAAATAGGACTTTGTTTGCCTCCAATCTGAAGATTTCACTCCATTCCATCATGGTCGTCCATTTGAATAGGGGTAAAAAGCTTTGGTTTACGAAGTTTTGATTTAATAATACTTCCAACCATCGTTCTATTTTTTCTGGCAAAATCTTTTGGTGGTTTCTAGTGCTTTTTTTGTGGTGAATTTTGCAGTTGTTAATGGCCCTTTGTTTCAGCCCTGCTTGGTATAGTTGGCTTTGTGCTCTCTAGTTCCAGGTCAAGTTTTTGTGGGAGGCAACCCTTTGTTGTTAATCTCTTTTTCTCACGAGGGAAAAGGAGTCAACACTGAGGGGAATCTTATTTTTTAAAGAGGTAGCACCCCTCTACGTGAAGGACACTCTTCACTTATACTTGTCAAATGAAGTAGGAAAAAACTATGCAGTAAATTCCCACGGGAACTTCTAAACTCACATAGATTAAAATTATTCTTGCATTAACAAATAATCTTTAAAATCATTTAATCCTACTTGAGAATGTACCAGGTAGCTTTCAAACCACTTACAAAATATAAACAAAAATTTTATATATGTATAAAAATGCTCAAACACAGATTTTTGGCCTCCTCAATGTAATACAAGTAAATGAGAAAACCATGATTTACAAGAAGACAAACAGAAAAAGATATAAGTCTGACAGAGAACTTTGCAGGCTTTTTCATTATCGTTCAAATGGGTTTGATCTTTGAACAAGATCATATATTCAAGATTCCACTTAAAATGAACAAGATAGAACCATAAGAATAATACAAATCTTGGATATCTCTGTGTGGGTCTTTTAAAAAATAATAATGCCAAACAATAGTTGTTCAAAGTATCAGAAACAATAGGACTTGAAAACCTCTACAAAGTTCCTATGGTAGTATTTAAACGAGAAGACTGTGTTTACTCTTCTGAGTTGGGATGGGGCTCCAGCCATGTTGGAATAATACGGAAATCTTGGATGTAGAAAAAAAAGAGGGCTAATATGTGTTTCACAGTTATAACACATAGGGAGGTCAAATGGCAAAAGGCATGACCAGTAGAAAATTTAGAAAAAAGGGGGAATCTGAATCGCTCTTACAATATTTAGAGGGAAAAATGTGTTGTGTTGTAAACCCTTCTCTCGTCCTTGAAAGATCCTTTTATGCTCCTTTAGTTGAACCATGAATGACTCTCTCGACCAAACTGTCTTTGCTCTTTTTATCTCATAATGATTTGGTAGCAATAGTGGCTGCTTGGTCCACCCAAGTTTTAACATAGTCTTGAAGTGGGGCCACAGCAATCTCCTCCTCAATCTTAAAGTGAGCATTTCATACTAGATACCACATAGGATGTTGACCTAGTCTTTGCATAGCCAGTTACATTCCATGTTATCGACCACAAAGGATGTCAACCATTTCTTCACCTTCACGTTAGAAAAGTGGGTATGGCTAACTTTTGTCCCTAGACAGCCTTATTCTCAACTAAAACAGCTAGGAATTCTTCTTTTGCAATCAACATATCATCTCGAATGAGGATTGGGCCCTTCAATTTCTTCATGACTTCAAATACTTTGAAAAACAGTTGAGACTTCTTGTGCTCAAGACCATCCCAAGCTACTATCAGTTCTTGAATAGTCTCAATTATGATGTCCCAACCCCTTCTTATCTTGATGAGCCTGGTATTGAAAGGGAGATTGTCCCTTTGTCATCTCAATGATCCTACTATCTGAAGGGAGATTGTCCCTTTATCTCAGGTGAAGACTTGCAGACTTTATTTTCTAGGTGAAAGTATTGAGATAAGTCTCACAAAAACCTTAATCTTTTTTTTAGCTCCTTTTCCAACATTTCCTTGAGACTAATAAGAGAGGCTTCATTCACGACTCCCCAAAAGTTTAAGAACAAGGTCATCCTCTCTTTGACATTGCTTAAAACAATCTTTCTTATGCCGTATAGTAGTCCCCGAGTTGCTTTTACTTTATTTGGCTTCTCAGTATGATCTTCTTAAGTCTCTCCAGATATTTGAGAGGTGAGAGGCTCAGCAAATATAGGCTCAGGGTTCAACACCCTTTCAATTTTGCTACCCTATTCCTTAGCTCTTGTGTTTCCTCTCCCTATTCACCAACTGCATGCTCTAACAATTCACCAAAGGCTTTACGCATTGTCAAATCACTGAATCTTTGATATCATTAGCATCAAAACAAAATCATTTATTTCAGTTACTCTCCCCTTTAATTCCTGCTCTGGACATCAACAACTTTTTACCCGGTTTATCATAACTAGAATGATGCATGGTAACAAAAATATGTTCAAAGGTAGGAATAATTTACTGCAACATTCATTTCCTTTCGACTTAGCAATGTTTACTTGGGCAGTAGCCCCAGAAACAGGTTCAACCATAACATCAAGAATTTCAATGTTATTACCAGCATTAACCTATCATTTAGCATCTCCTCCAAACAACAATTCTTGCTCATTGTTTATCTTCCTCTTAGAAGGAAGTGTTGATGTTTTGGTAGAATCGAACAGTACTCCCACATGAGTTAGTGTGAATAACGTGTGGGAGACATTAATACTCCTATAAACCTTAGGAAATTCACTTTATAAGTTAATTATGTAAGTCAATGTCTTATTATAATATAGTGAGTTTAATTTAATTAAATGCTAAGGTTTTTGGCATTAGTTATTATATTAAATCCTAGCCATTAGATCTACAGTGAATGTGAGATTTAATCTCAGCCCTTGATCACTTTGGAGATCTAGGGTTTTGGATTTAGGGTAAACTCAAGGTTATAAAAGGCAGCCTAAGTGAGACCAGTAGACACACACACACATAGTGAGAGTGAGATCTCATTGATTGGGTGGAGAAGGACTTCCATCCAAGTGTGCAGGGCAAGGTCTGAGGAAAGGAGCAGTAAGGGAGATAACAGCTAACCAACAAGATCGAAGAATTGATCTTGAGGTTTGTACGTCTTGGCTATTTGTTGTATTGTATTTTCCTCAAGTGAGCCATTATGCCAAGACGGGAGCCCAAATTAATAATAATAAACATCTCACAGTACTATTTTTCCCTTCGGGGTGTTTCCAGGGGTTTTTTACCCAGAAATTTCATGTGCAATGTGTTTGGCTTCCAGTTTTTTTGCTTCCGCTGTAATGTTTTGTTAAAAACCCAGTTGTGCTTTTATTCAATAAATTAGTTTATTTGGAATTAATTGTCGGGTGCTCGATTAGGGAAAATTAACATGATATCAGAGCGTAATCTCTAAAAAGGAAACCAGATGCACAGAAGAGAAATTTTGCAGCGCAGAAAAAATATTAATCTTTGCGGGTAAAGATAATTTTTTTAAAAAGAACATTCGTACAGCGTACGGTCGTCGTACGGACTGCAATCGTCATACACAGTACGACCGCACGGGCTACAGAACAAATCTACGTGGAAGAATTGACAATTGGGCTACAGATCGGGCTCTAGACAAGTCCGTGTTAGCAAGGAGCGGCCGCCAAAGAGAGGTTGAGTCGAGCTGGGAGAAGCGGCTGCCACAGCAGCTGCCATAGCAACAGGCGGCAGAATTGCAGGCGCGTAGGAGACAACCATAGAGGGAGTTGCGCACGTGTGGATGTTGAAGAATTGGTCAGACAAAAGGGAGAACGCAGAGCAGCCGCATGAGAGAACTAGTAGGAAGGAAAGTAGCGCAGGAGGCAAAGGGGAGGTTGTGAGCTGCAGCCACCAGTCGGCCGCCAGCAAAGATGTAGCAGCCATCACATAGGGAGCCACGGCAACGAGCAGATGGGGGTGAAAGCAGTCACTAGGTGAGGAAAGCAAAAAAACAGCACGGTTGTACACAGCCGAGAAGCCAGAGTGCTTGTCGAGACAGGTTGCTAGCACAAAAGTCGACCAGCAGGGCTGCCATGCAAGATAGCAGCAGACCCAGGAAGTTGTCGAGCAACCTAGAGAAGTCGTCGGGCAGGGAGCAGAAAGCTCGGGAAGCCCAAAGAAGTACCCGAGCAGCTTCGGGCAAGGATTCGAGCAATGGGCAGCAAGTTCGGGCAGCAGATCCAAGCAAGGGTCTAAGCAGCCAGAGATCATCCTCAGTTTTTTGTTCCTGAAGGACTAGGCAAATATTTTCTGCAGTTTCAATGTTGTGTTTTTCGGGTTAAGATCAAATCTTGGAGATGGCAACAACTGGTTTGAAGTATGAGGACCAATTGGAGGGTGCCTCTAACTTCCTTCCATGGAAAGCGAGGATCATGTTTCTCTTGAGGGAGAATGGAATATGGAGTCATGCAAATACCGCAGTGACTGCGTCGGCAGATCCTACAAAGTTGGCCAAGCATGAGGCAAGGGAGGCCAAGGCAATGTTGATGATCTTAGATTCGATGAGGGATCATCTTGTACCTCACCTATCTGAGAAAAAGTCAGCCAATGCAATGTTCTCGACTCTAACAAATATGTTTCAGAGTAGGAACGAGAACCAGAAGATGGTATTGAGGGATCGAATCAAGAACACCAAGATGTCCAAGACTGATTCAGTGACCAGTTATCTCACCAAGATCACTCAAGTTCGTGATCAACTGGGGGAAGTTGGCGAGACAGTGACAAATGTGGAGTTAGTAAGGGTGGCCTTGAATAGTTTCACCAAGCCTTGGACTTCAATCATCGAAGGCATTTGTGCTTGAGAGAAGCTTTTGGACTTCGACCGATTGTGGGATGATTGCATCCAGGAGTAGACTCGTCGAGAGGCTCTGGGAGGCCCACAAGAGGATGGTGATGAGGAGAACTTTGCACTTGTCAGCCAGGCAAAGAAGGGAAAGGGGAAAGTCAGGAAGAACACAGTCGGAGATTCATCTTCACAAGCTGGCAGAGGGAAGGACCTAAGTAAGGTCAAGTGTTTTAACTGTCATAAGAAGGGACAATATGCTTCACAATGTCCCTAGAGGAAGAAGAGCGGAAACAGGACGCAACCAAAGGTAGTTGTGTCAACAAAGGCTCAAGTGGATGAGTTTGCCAAGAAGTTTGAACATGCGTTCTTACTTGTTTCCCAGACTTCCTTGGGCAGCATATCAATTGGTGCGTGGGTGCTAGATAGTGGAGCCACACATCATATGACAGGAGCACGGAAGTCGTTTGAGAGTTTCACAGAGTCAGACTGAGCTTCACAGAGTCAAACTCAGAGGTGCATGTGGAACTTGGTGTGGGCACCAAGCATGCAGTAAATGGACCTGGGACGATTCCATTCTAGATGGAGACAGGAGGCATGTTAAGAGTGATGGACGTGCTATGGGTGCCAAAACTCAAGAGAAGTGTACTCTCAGTCTCGACGATTGAGAAGAAGGGATTTGACGTAGCGTTCCAGGATGGACAGACATTGATCAAGCCCAGAGGATCTAGCACAAACACAACAGTGGTTCTTGGAGTTAGAGAGAGCAACTTGTATAGGCTAAAGGGCCAGCCTTTGCGAGCAATGGCAAGCAGTAGAGTGGCAGAGAACAAGGAGCAAGTAGCTTCGAAGGTTGAGTAGCTTAGAGGGAGTCAACCTTCAGCTTCAAGTGGGAAGAGCAACCTTCCAAGTCTATCAAGGAGTCATGGTACGAGATGGCCATGCAAGAGGCTTCTAGGAGCATGTTCAAAGGAAGCAAGTCTTCGAAGAAGGGTCCGAACGAGATGGCAGTGATAGCTTTTTGTTCACAAAGTGCAGTCAATCATGTGAATTGCGGAGCAACCATGTTAGCGGATATGATAGCGAAGACAGAGCCACCTCTGGGTGGTGGAAGTACATTCCTCGCTAAGAGGGAGTGTTGATGTTTTAGTAGCATCGGACATGTACTCCTACATGAGTTAGTGTGTCTAACGTGTGGGAGACATTAATACTCCTATGAACCTTAGGAAATTCACTTTATAAGTTAATTATTTAAGTGAATGTCTTATTATAATAAAGTGAGTTTAATTTAATTAAAATGCTAAGGTCTTTGGCAGTAGTAATTAAATCAAATCGTAGCTATTAGATCTAAGCAAAGGTGAGATTTAATCTTAGCCCTTGACCGCTTTGGAGATCTAGGGTTTTGGATTTAGGGTAAACTCAAGGTTATAAAAGGAAACCTAAATGAGACCAGTAGACAAACACACATAGTGAGAAAGTGAGATCTCATTGATTGGGTGGAGAAGGACTTTCATCCAAGTGTGTAAGGCAAGGTTCGAGGAAAGGAGCAAAGGGGGCGGCAAGGGAGATAACAGCTAACCAGCAAGACCAAAGGATTGATCTTGAGGTTTGTAAGGCTTGGTTATTTGTTGTATTGTATTTTCCTCAAGTGGGCCATTATCCCAGGACGGGAGCCCAGATTAATAATAATAAACATCTCACAGTACTGGTTTTCCCTTTGAGGTTTTTCCAAGGGTTTTTTACCCAGAAATTTCATGTGCAATGTGTTTGGTTTCCAGTCTTTTGCTTCCGCTGTAATGTTTTGTTAAAAACCCAGTTGTGCTCTTATTCAATAAATTAGTTTATTTGGAATAAATTATCGAGTGTTGGGTTAGGAAAAATTAACAGGAAGAGGGGTGGAATGCTCTTTTCCTTTTGTAAATTTCTTAGGATTATCTCCACCATCACCACTGTTGATTTTCAATGAGCTATGGCTCATGCATTCTCTTTAAATTTTCTGTGTAACTTTTACTTGAACCATAACTACTGCAGTAAACCAAGATCACAAGAAGAATAACCATGCACAAGAACACAAGAAGTATCCTGGGAAACCCTTCTCAACAAGGGAAGAAAACCCANCCAATCCTTTGCTATATTCTTCAAGAGAAAGACCTCCCACACCATCACCAAACCTAGCATACAAGAGGGTGTTGTAATTCTCATAATTTCAGACCACAACTTCTGAAATCATGAGATGACACAATGATAAGTGTGTTTCCTCAATGGGGATTCACGTTTATTTATATAAGACTTGTCACATCAAATGATGTGTCTATTGGCACAATAGGGCCGACCTCAATAACTCAAAATATAATTAATAATTACCATATTAATTATCTTTTACAAAGGTGGGGCCAACTGGTACCCTTTACATAACAAATAGGGTTGCAGGTAAGTCTGACTCTTGAACAATATAGCAAGGGATCTCATACACCCACTAGTGCTCAGCCACTAAGGGCACATCCATCTGTACTCAGCCAGAGGGATGTCTCTCTATCTCACTGCGTCTCACAGGAGAGCCACACTCACTAGTGCTCAGCCACTAGGATCACGTTCACCTGTGCTCATCCACAAACACGTCCAACTCAACAGATCTTCTTCCTCACTGTCGTACACAAGAGGGTCATCTGGAGTTCATCATCTCAACTCTCTGCTCAAAGGAGGTTAATACAATGTTTCATCTTTGTCTCAGAACGATGCATCCAGCTCATGAGAATTCACACGTTCACCTGTGCTCAGCCACAGGCACGTCTAACTCAGTAGATCTTCTTTCTCACTGCGTTACACAAGAGAATCATCTGGAGTTCATCTCAACTCTCTATAAGGAGGAGGCCAGCACAACGTTCTAATTCTGTCTCAAATAGAAACCACACACCCATCTAGGGGCTCTCTCTGAGGTCTGTGTCCTGGAGGATGTCTCACGCCACTGTAATCATCAACAACCACTACCAATGATATTATTTGTTTTCTTTTTACTTAAGTAGAAGCAATCCTCTTAGTCGATATTGAAGCATTTTTAGGGGAATCCGTTGTAGTGCCTTCTTTAGAATAACGACATAATTTACCTCCTAGATGATACTAGTTGCCTAATACTTCTCATTATCCTTCATGATTTCTTCCCATCTTTTCTTGATATCTAAATCAGCATTAGAACTTATGACAGTAAAGGAAACTTCGGAAAGATTGAGATTTTTCACTCTACAGGTGGGGGTTGGTCCCTACAATTATGATTGGTCTTCAAAGTTTCCTTCAATAACAATGTCCTCATTGTCTTCTCCACCCTCTTTGAGGACTACAAATTCAAAGGAAGCACTTAGTGTAAACAAAGGAGAACAAATGCGTTCTAGACAAATGTTATGGGCCATATCTAGGCACTGCAGTGTGCTCTCTCAATTTGAAAGAATCCAAAATTCAAGCTTTACCAACCAGTTATATAATACCTTTTATGAAAACCCCAATAAATTGACAAGGCACGGACAAGAATTATTTCTTCTTAAGATGAAGAAAATTTCCACATTTCACATATTGGTTGGCAACCTCTACCAAGAAGAAACGATCACAAACAAACCTGGACAAGTAAAACGGCTTTCCCTTAAAACCATGCATCTTGATATATGTAGAACTATCTTCCTCCAAAATTTTCCCCTTCCCTATCAGGAAAATTCTTGCCTATGAAGTCGAAATCAAGTTCTCTCCCCAAAATCGTTTGTATTATCTTCCTCGCAAAGAAATAGTGTATTTCATAGAAATGGTACCAGGCTTTCTATTTCCAAAATGAGTACCACAAATATATAAGCTCAAAGGTAGATTTGGATCTACACCAACCCTAATCGGTAGATTCTCAAAGGTCTTGTTGAAAACCAATGCAAAAATTAAGTAAGAGGACATGTAAAACCTCTGGGTTTTCTAATACTCAATTAAATGGTGTGAAATCTCATTGGAAACCATCTCAACCCAAGCAAAGATCTCCTTCTTGTGCAAGGTATAGTAAATGACAAAGATTACATACAAGTAGTGGACACCTATCCAACCAATCGGGTGAACAACGATGCCATCTCTCAATATGGGTTGACCAACTCCATAATATCCATTTGGTACAACTTCACAAGTTCGGGCTTGGGTTGCACCATCCATTTATTTAAAAGAGCAAATCCACCATCGTGCGAGTTAAGAATGGAATCAACCTTAGACACTTTGAATATTCTTGTAGGCTCTTGGAGTTTCACCATTCTTCTTAAAATAGTAGGGGTAAGGGATACCTAAATATTTCCCTCTTTGACTTCTATGCACATGATTTGACCACTTCATGCAAGTCATAAATCTCTAATAGACATCTAGCATTCACTAATCTTGAGGTCCACATTATGTCCTTTTTGCATTCTTCCCCCGGTTTCTCTAAATACCACCTATATGCAATTCACCAATGGAATGATTGTCACTCTAAGCCAAAGAATTCATTGTCACCAATAAATGCTTCCTCCTTTTCCTTGACAGCATCTCTTAGATATGATTCTACCAAACAAATACTATCATACCATTGGCATAGATCCTTAAACTCTGACAAAAGACAATAACATCATCAATTTCGAAGGACAAAGAAAAAACATGGAGTTAAGTTACCATTGATTACTCCCATTTCCAATTCTACAACTTTAATAACCAAGGGGTGTGTCTCACCAAGCAATAACACGAGATTCCAAGTTTTCAACCTCAAATCCTATGGACGGAGGAATTATAGTCTAAGGGTGTAACGACCATTCTATGCACTTTGCATCTGCATGTAAAGCAAAGTTGCGAGGCGTGGCAATGATGACCATCTATGTGCGATGGAGGGAAATAAGGGCAAAGGAAAGCAAAGGGGAATTATTTGTGGAGGGATGAGAGTGTGCGACAATGCGAAGGGCGACTGGATCGAGGTGATGGAGGAGTGATGAGGGGTACGAAGGTGCAGCATGGAAAAAATGCAGGGGTAAGGTCTTCTCTCCTGACACTCTGCACTCTACGTGGACACGACACCACATTGTGCAAAGGAGAAGAACAAGAGGGTTCACACCACATAAAATGGCTATGCCACGAATAGAGCGCATGAAAGGCTCAACAACACCTTTGGCCAAAAATCAAGTCTTAAATTTGAAACAAAGACACTCAGAATTTTCACAAAACGACTTTCTACCACTTAAGGGATTCAAAGATAATTATGGGCGGTAAGGCTTAAACTTGAAAAGAAGTAAAAGAGTTGGTGGGTCAAATTCTCAAGGAACAAGAAAACCACATCAACATTTGTCTTTCCCACAACACATCACAGGTTCTTAATTTTGTGGCCCAAACTACCTTGACAACACTTTCTCCTAGGTTGCTCTCTTTTTCATCTCCTTTTCTTGAGGAGGAGTCACCCTCTTGCTTGGCATTATCACCAAGGTTGTGCCTTGGGTATCTCACCCACAACCATTTTCTCTTGGAGTGACTCCCCTGCATGGCCCTTATTTCCACTACTGACAATCCAATCCCCTCCCCATTGGGTTCTTAGCTAAGGTCAATGCCCTCATTGTCGAGATATATCGCCCCACCCTTTGTCATGTGAGTGCTCAACTTCTCACATAGTCATTTCGCATTGGTTAGCGTTCATGTGGTGGGCATCGACCCTTTATTGGAGACAACACATTTGGCCTTGTTCAAGGCATTACACGGCCCTTGACAATTGTCACCCTTCTGAAAGCAGCATTGCCACTGGCCATTATTCCTATAGTCATGCCTGCCACAAACCTTCACACCCTCAACCTTCGAGAGACCACACAACTCACCATGTGGAACCTCCATGCAAACCTTAACTGGGACCATTCACACTGGACATTGCCACATGGCCTAGTTGCAAGCCATGTCATTGCCACCTCAAAGCCACACAGAATGAAAATGACACAAAGACTTGACATGTCAGTGGAACCAAGACACACAAGCACCTACCACATGGACCTCTTCTTTCTTACCAAGTGGACCCTTCGCCGCATGTCCAAACAACACCACATCATCATAGTGGTGCATTAAGACCTTGTGCCATGTGTCAATGTGCCCAACTACCACATCACATGCCACATGCCATCTTACCTGACCACCACATCATCAAACCTACCACATCAATAGTGCCACTTCAACAACTACCCCACCACATCAACACCACATTAGCAACCACGTTAGACTACCCAAAAAACTATATATATTGATGCATATATATATAAACATACAAAATGTCAAATCAATTGCAAAAAACATGAAAACATAGATCTAAGATCATTTAACTAATGGATTGGTAATGATCATTAAAGCATCAACCATTTAGTACACATATAACATCAATCATAAACATTTGTCATCAATAGATTGTAACATACTAACAGACAACATCAGCCACAAAATCAAATAGACTCTAGAGCATCATATTTATTACCAAAAAGTTGTAAGATTCAATCAATAGTTCAAATTTCAAACTTCAAGCTTCAAAGGTAAACTGTCATATAATGTTCATAACTTCATTGTTTACAAAATAATCCATAATAAAGAGTCAAGACAAAGTACTAAGTTCTAGAGACTATTTCTAAACAGGAAAGAGAAAAAGAGATCTAGTATATAGTAGCAAGTACTAAGTACTATGCTCTAAGTTTTCTTCTTGCCACGAGAAACTTCTAGTTTATTCTCCCGTGATCTTTGAAGAAGAGGAATAGGAGTAGGTGGAAGTGTTCATGGAACACGACCAGCAACTGAATGGCCCCCACGTGACAATGGGCGTTGTGAAGATAAAGGCAAAATTGATGCATTTGGAATGTTGCTAGTTGATGAGGATGGCATGTCTCCTCCAGGAATATGATCACCATCATATTCACCCAAAAGTTATACTTCCAAGCATGGTTAGAGACTTTTTAAGGCAGGGAGCATTTTGTTTCCCTAGGAAGCGCGCCCCTGAAAAACGCTCCCTTTGGGAGCACGCTTCGAGAGTCGAAGCGAGGGGGGGGCGCTCCCCCGCAGCTTAGCTCCACACACTAGCTCAATGGGTTTATGAAAATTTCATTGTTTATCGCTTCTTGTTTTTCCCTTCTCCTAGTTGGGTTAGTATGTCTCCCAGGGTGATACTTGAGGCATCCACATGTACATGAAATTCCAAATCCCAATTTAGAATGACTAAGATCAGGGTGCTTATCGAATTTATTTTAGGGTGTCTAGGGAGGCATGGCATTCTGTAGTGCAGACAAAGTCTTCCATATTCATTTTCTCATAAAAACCCCTCTAATCCTCACTTTTGGAACTTCTAAAGGGCATAGCGTGGTCATTTAAAAACACCTCTTTAGTGACATTTTTCTGAAATTGCGTTATTTTTCACACTTTGCATTAGTGCAATTGGTTTTGTTTTTATAGACATTTGATTAATGCTCTTCATTATGGCTAATTTGAATGTAATCCACTTAACCAATACTAATTAATATTCATGGAAGTCGTCCAAGGAATATCCATTAAAAAGTAAGAAAATCTTGAGGATAACTTTGGGAACACAAATTGCACCATTGGATGCCTTGAAGAAGGTCGAGTGGGGTAACAAAAACAATGAGGTTCATGGACTTAGTGGCATGTCTCTTTCTGAAGATTTGCTTCATCTTCAAACTATTCATATTCCATTTGACACTTAGTGGACTTGGTCATTGTTTGCTCTGGGTCATTATGCACTCTCTTCATTTGACGACATATTATAGCAATCATTCCTTGCTCAAAGCATCGTTGTTCATCTTTGGCACTTGAGTTAAATCAAATCACTCTTCACTTCACCAAGTTTTGTCGATTTGCATGAATAGAGCACTTATGTTGATCTTTGACAAATTGTCCATTTTGTGCATCAAAGTCTAATCTTCTTTCGCGTTGGCATGCTCATTGTCATCTTCTAAGTCGTCTTTTGGAGATTTCTCCTTGACATCATATTTATGGGTTTTCACTCCCATTCTTCATCACTTATGCCTATGCTCAATAACTGAAACTCTTCTAAGCTTTGCCAATTTGTCGGGACCATCTTTTAGTTTTGTGGACACTATGATTTTGAGGTACCACTTCAATGATTGTTTTGGACCTTGTAGTGGTCAAGTTGATGTTGTTAGATTTGATCATCCTTTTATTTACACCCAAATTCATCACTACAAGGGGTTATTGAGTAATGCTTTCTTGGATAGTAAATGAGCACCTAATCAAACTAATTTTTGTCGAGACCCATATTGATAAATCTTGTCTTGCATAAATGCCACTTCTTCATGGCATTGTTTTCCTGTTTGCTTCCATTACAATTGGCTATTGAGTAATGCTTTCTTGGATAGTAGATGGGCACCTAACCAAGTCAATTTTTATTGAGACCCATATTGAGAAGCTTGTCTCGTGTACTGACACTTCTTGATGGCATTGTTTTGGTGTTTGCTTGCCTTTCTTGAAGCACTTTCCTCCTTTCAACTTGAAACTATTTTCCTCCTTGTTTCACTTCTACGTTGCATTCAAAGTTTCTTCGATTTAGGGAAGCATAGAAACTAGTACATGTTCTTGGACTATCATTCATTGGAGTCCATTGCCTTATCTATCCCTCCTAGTTGTACCAAGTGTTGGTTTGCAAGGGTCTCATACCTTTTGGAGTCCATTAGTATTTCAATGGATCAGCTTCCTCCATTCAGATACTCCCTGGATGCACTAGGCCACCTCTTACCTACTAGGCAAGAGTTGAATAGGATCATCCAAGATGACATTTACAAGATGTTTCTGCAAGAAACTTCGACAAACCCCTAGGGAGGTTAGGTCTGAAGATAGCCTTCTATGTCGAGCACTTCATAGAGGTGAGGGATGGACTCATTATCTAACCCCCATACACATCTCATCATTAGGCACACTCTCTCTATATCCCCCTAGGCCAATTCTAAGTGAGCTTGCATAGACTTCAAGCCGAGATGGATCACCAAACTAAACGAGCAAAGAGGATTTTCCAACTGTGTCATCTTTGTGAGGTCAAGACAAAGGAGCACTTCATGTTCCACTACCGCATTTACTAGGATATATGTGGGAAGTTCCATTGTCTATTCAGGGGGGACCCAAACCCTATCTAGTTTCTTTAGGTACCCAAACCAGAGATGTTTGGCCCTATATATGCAAGAGGCCCTCAAGCTTTGTGCCCACATTCTCCAGCCTCCTTCTAGACCAGATTCCACTCAGAGGATTAATTCCTTCTTTACAGTGCTCCCATCAGCTAAGGGCACTAAGAGACAGACTAATAGCAGCATTGCCTTTAACTCCAGATCAGTGCGGACCCAAGGGACCATCCCCCTTCCCCAGAGATCTCAACAACATTGCCAAACCAAATCCATTAACATGAGGCAGACAAGATCACCCAAGCATCAACAGTGAGTTACCTCTTCCAAACAATGGCGTGGTGGCCAATCCAAATCTTCCCCCAGTTCTTCCTTGAGGCATCATTCTATCTTGAGTCTTCTCATCTGGCCTCAGATTTTAGGAGAGATAGATCTAGTGGACCATCATCTCCAATTCCTGGATCCTTTCCCTTGGTACATCTCCCTCCCAGTGTTGTCGCCCATACTCAAAGTCGAGGGTTTTTCATGCTTTAACATAGATCTCGGGCTTTACTTTACTTTCTATCTTACTCATTATATAGGAGACATTTTAGTGCTCCTGCTTTGTATCGACATTATTGTACTCGACAGTCCCATTGACCTACTTTTGTGGTCATTTGTTGGACATTAAATGAATTATAGTATCTTATCTTATCTATCCATTTTACCCTAGCAAATCTTCCACTTGGAGCACCCTTGTTGATCAATGTGGTTATTTCTCTTTTGTGCATCTACATCTGATCTTCTTACGCTTCAACACATCATACATCTTGACGGCTTAGTGTTCTTCCAGCTTTTTTACATTAGCACCATTTTTTGCTTGGAGCATTTGTGTTGATCATTGTCAGTTTTTTGCCTTTTTGTGCATCTACATTCAATCTTCTTCAACTTCAGCACTTTCAACCATCTTGACAGCTTCAAAGTTTGCTTCCTTTTCGTGAAGCACATATCCATATTTTTTTACACTGGCACCGTCATTTGCCTAGAACACTTCCGTTGATTGTTGTCAGAATTTTGTCTTTTTGTGCCTCTGCATCTGCTCTACTTTAGCATCAGCACATCAACCATCTTGACAACTTTGATGTTTGTCTAGCATTTTTATGATGGCACCATTTTTTGCTTGAAGCATTTATGATGATCGTTGACAGATTTGTGTATTTTTGTGCCTCTGCATTAGATCATCTTCAAAGCCGACACATTCAACAGATAATGTTTGTTTCCATCTTTGTACGCTGGCACCACCTATGTTGATCACAAACAATTTTTTTTCCTTTTAGAGCATCTACACTTTATATTTTCAACCTCAGCACACGAGAATTATGATGCAATATTTTTGTTTCTTCCTTGTACACATGCATTTTGGCTCATGTTACTAGGAGCACTTAACGAGTTTTTGACTCTTTGCCTGAAAGGTGGGTTAGCTCTCCTTAACTCCTTGAAGCATTGTTTAATCTACTACACTTGGCGACAGCTTCATCAGATCACTTTCAGAGTTTGCAAGATTCTTAGGTTTCTTGAAGCATTCTTGTTGATCATCAATCGTTTTTTTTTTCCTTTTGGAGCATATGCCTTGAACTTTTCAGCTTCAGTGCTTTCAGTGCCCTTGACAGTTATGATGGCAGCATCTTTTGCTTCCTTTGTACATGTGCCTTTTATGATGGGATGGCATCTTAGCATAGGTGTTGTTTGGAGTATTTGTTTTTAGTTTGATTGGAGCACTCTTATGGATATTCAACACTTGCCTACAGCATCGTCAGATCCTTTCAACTTCAGCATTGCCACCCTCTGTGACATATTTTGGAAATCATTCTTTCACAGCTTTATTGCAATTCCTAGGCATCCAGTTCAGCATCAATGCACTGCACACAAATCCCTTAACAGGGCGCCTTTCTACATCTTCATTCTACGTCAGGTGTGAAGGATGTTGTCATAAATGGGGTATAGGTGTAATTCATAATTTCTTATGTCGCTTTGTAAATCCTTCATCCTATTCCAAGTTGTTCTTCAAAGGGGATGTATGTGGGATGTTAAGATATAGAACATTAAGAGATTCCTAAGACTAACTTGGTCTAATGTACTAGTCAATAGTCATATGGGCTTTTAGTGTATTTCTTTAGTGTGCTTCTAGTCTATTATTGTACTAAAGAAATAGCCTAGCCTATTAATAGCCTAGCTTTAGAAGCTTCTAGCCTATTAATGTACTAAAGAAATACCATTGGATCACCTATCCATTATTGACAAATTGTTGAGTTTCAATTTGACCGTGGCATGCAAAGAAGCTTGGCTTTTTGAAAACACAAGCCCTCAACTAAGTCACCATAGAACACAAACTGAAATTTAAAGCTATGTTACCCAGTCCTTCCAAGTACAGTGACAAATCCATATACTAGATCCTTGGATCCCTGAAGGCTTCACCTGGGATCCATTTTCTGAATAGATCTTCTGAAGCTCCTCTGAAAAATTGGTTGACAACAAATCTCACGATAGAACCCTTTCATTTACGTGTATCTTGTTTTAGGACCCACACTAAAAGCTAAAATGAATAGAAAGTCACATCTCCCACCAATTTTAAAACTTAACAATGCTCTTCTCCACCTCCATACCTGCTCCTGTATTCATGTCCATACCCAAAATTAATCTAGAAATATGTTCTACATCTGATCACCACAGCCTAAATCCCCCATCCAATTTTTTAACTCTTATCATAGATTACAATATGGCATATGCAACCAAATTTAAAAATTTTCATGCATGGCTTTTTAGATAGAGGTAAGAAGATGTACATCAGACATTGCTTACATTCCCAGGTAAAAAAACACATTTAGCATAATTGATTGTAGATTATTGTCAAATACTACTTTCATATATAACAATATATGCAGCCCAGTGGGTTATCTCAACTGATTGTCGCCAATGTTGCTGGGTATTTGGCTAGATCCTTACCAGAACGTACCCAGTTTGAACCCCCCTGGGTGAGGCGCACTAGTCTACACCGATGCGTTTACTAGGGATGCCATTCACGAATGTGTGGAAGAATCCCATGGGTTTCCCTGAGAGGTTTTCCTTGGAATATATATATATATATATATATATATATATATATATATATGCAGTGCAAGGTTTCATTTTAGTGGAGGAGATGCTATAACAATAGATTCCAAAGAAGGAAGGTCATGAGTAATGACATGCTGCACTATGTTAATACACTCATCTGTCTTTATCTAGTTCTTGAATCATTTATGAAGTTCTCCCCTTTCCCAAAAATGTGGTAAATTAATCTTCCAAACTGTGGACAAAAAACAAATAAAGTGTGAACTATTTAGCATAGCAGATACTGGGAAAATATTAAAATGTGCAAAACAACAAAGGATCTTGACTAAGACAAAACAGACTTATAGGACATTATATTTGACTAATTAGGCAACGCTGCTGGTTTAGGTCATCCAGAACACAATACCCCATCTAGTAAGAAACAGCTTCCTAGACATAAATACAAACTTGTTTCATAAGCTCGTTTGGGATAGCTTCAAATAAATTCCATAAATAAAGGTAACAGCCAACAGTAGTTTTCTTGATTGGGAGGAATAGCTGTATATACTATAAATACGTTGAGAAGACTTCCAGTACTTAAGATTTTTTGTAAGTAGAAGAAATATTAAGAAACCTTTATCCCATCAAGTTTCCTGGTTTGCAGTCAATGATTCAAAAAACACCACTGTGTTCAAATTTCTTCATTAAGCTTGGTTAGAACAAAAGCAGCATACACCTGTAGCACAAGTTTAGATGACTGCCATCGGTTTTTTAAAAAGAAATATTTGCTCAACGTGACTTTAGAAAGTAGATTGCAATACATAATATATTAGGCTCAATATAAAAATGGCATTAACTTTGCTTACCTGAGTTATATAAACAAGACTGCTCAATTAGGAAAAAACATTTAATAGGTTTGGATTAGAACCTGAAAAATTTGGTGCATGCCTTTGATTTGCTTCTTAAACCTGTTGGTAACGACTCCATTTCTGTTACAGAAAATTGATTGCTTCATTTCAGGTCTTATTTATGTGATTTTAGAGTGTTAATATTACAAAAAAGTTATCACAATTCTTGGGCCAACTCAACCATTATTCCTTGGACAATAACAGACAACCACATCCTAAATGTATCCTACATCGTCATGTTGACAACCAGCTCTTACAGGTATGTGCTGAAATTATAGCACCTGTTGACATGCATAAATATACAGAAAAGTCTGGTAATGTTCACAAGTGCATCCACAAACTCTCACTCAGACACCAACACAATGTCATGGATCTGAAATGAAATATTTCTATCCCAAAAGTCCTAAGTAGCCAGAGTTTGTGGGTGCAGCTGCGGGGATGCTATTTATGAAATCAGCGCGTGTGGGGGTAGAAGGGAGGTGCGCACATATATATGTATGTATAGAACACAGAGGGGGTTTAAAAAAACTAAAAATTTCTTAAAAACAGAAATAAAACTTTAAATATAAAAACCTATGATATGAGCTGGAAAACCAAACTTTATACCATTGAACAACAACACTGCAATTTATATGGATCTGCCAAAACTCAGGGGAAAGGAACACAGTTGTGGGAGGTACAAATCTTGAGGAAAGTTAATAGGTGTACAGTTTATATTTTGGCACTAGACAAATCTTGAGGAAAGTTAGTAGGTGTAAAATTTATATTTTGGCACTAGACAAATATTGAGGAAAACTAGTAGGTGTACAACAACAATTCCTCCCAAACAAGATGATCTGTATGTGCGCACTCTTATGGTCTGTCCCAGACCCTTTTTAGGCTTCAGAGCCCCAAAACAACAACATGCCAGGACATCAGAGCTTGTTACACTACTCTCCTGAACAACCAACTCCTGTTCTTCATCRCGCCTGACACCTTGCATACAACTGTTACCTGATCTTTTGTGAGTCTTTCCCCCATTGACAACATTCGATAGGATCAGTGCTAGCTCAGTAGACAGATCAATAAATGACTCGAAAAGCAACCTCCGCRATAGCTCAGCAGTCCATGTCAAAAACACATCACATCTTAGAGTCTGGCACAACCAACCAGTCAGGTAATCATAGTTGACCAAATCAAAACAAGAAATGCACTAGTCATCAATTCTGACTGAATCAATGCAGACCCAGACCAATATTATTTCAAGGAATGAGGCAATGATCATCCTCATTCACTGTGCATGAGGTTGACCATGAGAAACCACCCCCATTAATGACTTGACCATTAATTCAATCTTGTATAAATGCTTATCATTTGTACCTGTAAATGTTCTTGGCATGCAGAGGAATTGTTCTTTATGACTTTGCGAGATCTAGCTCTAGAGTGGTTTCCTTACATTAGCACACGCTGTGTTTTCATTGAATTAATCTACCACTATAAAGGTTTAATTCCACCCCTGAATCCATATAGATTTTGCACAATATTGATTCATACTCTCCTTCTGTTCATACATTGCTTGAGTTTACCGCAACATTAAACCCTTTATTGCACCAATTCTATCGTGACCAGCTAAGGAATAGGACGCAGCACCCCAAGGAGCTGTGTCCGTATCATGTGTCGAACACGTGTCCGACACATGCCAAACACATAGTTGGACACATGCCCTAGACATGTCCCGACTCCTACCTATTTGACTCAAAAAATTATTTTTCAATGCTATCTTCTCCCGTGTCGAACACTCATATTTCCATGTCCTCCATGTCCCATGTCCTCGTGACATGTGACTTGGGTGACCAGCTTGGTCCTTTGCTTTAGCACAACCCAAGTCACGTTGGTTGACTATTCTCCTTGGAAGTGAAGGGAAAAACATAGTTCCAAGGCCTTATCCCCTAATCATTATTATGAGAGCTTAAACACCCTGCCTCTACAACAGAATTTGTCATTTGTAGACACTTTTTTAGCCTCAACAAAATCGAAGCACAGTTAGATGCCTATCTAGACCAACTCTAAGTACCAAAATCACAAGGTCAATCTAATTTCCCCCAACCAACCTTCTAACACGCAACACAATCAAAAGTGGCATGGAACTCCAACTCCATTGGCTTTGCACACCCCGATGCAAACATTGTGCAATCTATGATCGATGAAACACTCCAGGAAGAGAGCGAGGATATCTCCAACCAATTTACAAACCTATTCCAAAGACTTGTGTCTTAGGCCACTCCTAGAGTATCCAATCAGCAAGCGCCAGCCCATTTTGCAATAGATATCCCTTCAAACTGAAGATTGACCACCATATTCCTTTGTTTGATACGAAGATCAATATTAAGACATTGGACGAGTGGTTTAGAGCACTACAAACATACTTTGAAGACAACAACTTCAGTGATGCAAAAATGATCAAGCTTGCAATTATAAAGATGTCCTTCACTATGAAAGCTTGGTGGGAAGTACACAACAAACAATGTGAAGAAGGGGATGAGGCCATCACTATGTGGGGCAACTTTGTTAAGGCAATGCACCAAAATTGCATAGTTTTAAAAACCGGAACCAGTCGAGGGTCCAACCACAACCGGAACCGGAACCGGTAATGAATCAATCGAACCAGTTTGAGTGAAGCAGTTTTTTAAAAAATACATAAAATATTTAAATTTTAACGAAAAAAAATATATTTTAACCTGGAATGGAAAAATACCATACGGATATTCCATTGTGGTAAGATATCTTGTAATTACAATGACATCACTTAAATAACAATTGCAAGCTAGAGAAGGACCATGAGGCATGACACTGAAACCATCAAAGATGTCATTACCAAAGTGAGGGAGGATGTTATCACATCAACTTAAGGACTTGCCACTCAAAGCTAGGTTCCTAATTAGCAAAGCTTTTGGTGAATGCTCACAAATCACTTTTGTCTCACCATTATTAACCATGTGGGAAATTGGAATATATACAACACACACATACATGTGGTGAGGAAGGAGAGTATTAATGTGGAACAAAATCCCATCATAGGGCTATGCCATGTTATCACATCGACCTAGGGCTTACACCCCTTATCTAGCTTTCAAATCCACAAAGCTTTTGGTGTATTTAATGTCTCATAAAACACCTCCACAATCCTTATTTATCTGGGATTATTCACAGTCGGTCCGGACGGAACCGGTCGGTTCGATACCAAACCGGCCAGTTCCGTCATAAACCGATCGGCCAGTTCGGTTTATTGACCAGTTGAACCAATTGGCCATCAAACCGGCAAAACCGATCGGTTTCGGTTCCGATTTGCCGGTTTTTAAAACGCTGACCAAAAGTTCTTCCTATTGAAAGTATGTTAAGATTAGTAAATGATGTGGCAACAAATGAGCCAATACCTTGATCAGTTAATTGACGACTACACAAACAAGTTCCACCCACCCATGGCTCATTTGGATATCAAAGAGACACAAGCAAACCTTGTTCTCAAGAATTGGAGTCGATTGCATCAATGCCAAACTAGAGTTATTGAACATGAACACACTTGGAAATGCACACAAGATTGAGTAGAAGGATAAGCTCAAGAATCGCACGAACTCTACTAGTGACCACTGCGTCTAGTGGCGCAATGCCAAAAACAAGCAATTGAAGAAGTAAACAACCACAGTTAAGACAACATTGTGCGGTCTAACAACCAATCTATCAAACAAAAGAAATCCACACAAGTCATCGTCAATAGTGAAAGAAAAAAGGGATGTGCTAACCACAAGACCACCTCACATGACAATACCAAGTTCCATGTGCAAAAATCTCGTTTGGTGTATGTTATTCATCCCCCCACACAAGATCGTGGGAAGCACATTGCAGCTTTTGAGCCAAAGTCCCCCAACATTGTCATTTTCACAGTGCATGAAGATTTGATGCCCTATAGCACTATTAGTGGAGGAAGAGAAAGAGTAATTGTTCCCTACTTAATGTGGGTTCATCAACAATCTTTGCATTTCATTTATGACAAAAAGAGTCAAAAGAATGACGTCTTCTTGTAATTTTTCAATGACTTTAATTAGCTACCCAACTCCACCTATAACCCTAGAACATCAAATGGCTCAAAGGAATTGTGTCACACACTAATGCACATTCAAATGCATCATTTCTACAAGGAAGTATGAAGTAATGTGCAACATGGCACCTCTAGATATGTGCAACATATTGTTGCGACAACATTATCTATGTGAATGACATGGAATTTATGAGTATCGCCGTCAGAGAATTGCCCTCAACATAAAAGAGAGATATTTTGAGTTCTTGGGGTAAACCCTAAGTGAAAAATTTTCAGGTTTCTGCAAAACAAAGTTCATTCTACTGACCATTCATTTGGTACTCAAATACAAGAATATCACGCTAGTTCAAGACTCCTTTGTCACACGGAAACACAACAGAAGCAATTGTTTACAATCCAAAAAGAATAAAATGATGTTTACAAGGATCCCACTAAAGTCCCATTCCAATGTATGGTCTAACACCACATTCATTTAGTCCCTAGCACATCGTTACTATGCAAACCTCTATACCACATGTTACCTCAACAGGAGGTACCCTACATTTTTCATTTGGCTACACCATTGTAAGCCCAAGGATGCAAGTCAACTCCTTGTAGGCCGTGTGGAGGATTATGTATTATGGACTCATAGACTTTGTAGTCGGCCATGATCAGTCTTTATAGACTTCATTCTCATTTCCCTTTGTCCTGGATAAGATTGGGAGACTTGAGATGAACCTATTGAGACATATGGTTTACGGGAGCCAGGTTCCTTATAGAGGTGAGCGCACATTGTAGGGCTTGCCCGCCCATGGTCGTGCGCACCTATGTCATTACCAACACGATCATCGTCTTATAGAGTCTGTATGTCTTCCTTGGCCATGGTGCATTTATCATTTTCAGTTCTCAACATGGCAGTCTCACAAACTTCTCAACATCTCACATTTCCTGAGGCAATTCACGAATCCTGATGCATGGGATCTCGGAGCCAAAAATACAACACGGGCTCACAGGGGGCTCAAATTAACCGTCTGTATGAATACTTGACATGCCACATTGAAACAATGGAAAAGGGTCGGGTTGTAAGCAGAAATCAATTGTTGAAGGGTCACAAAAGCACATTTACCGATAAACATGGTAAAAAGAGGGTCACTCCACGACATGCAAGGATAAATTCAACGGCAAAGTGCAAATAAAGCACATCTCGAGCAAAACCCATGTGCCAATTTCTGCCAATGCAACAATTTTTACATGATTTGACAAAATCAAAATAAGGAGGCAAACAAAAGTCACATTAAAGGTTATATTATAAATTAATTTAAAAGGGAAGATTATTTTATTATAAAATGTCATCCCCTTTACACCTTAGCCATAAAAGACAATAGACAAATTAAAGTGATGGAATTATCCATCGAATGAAGGTGGTCGCACTTTATGGAATTACCCATCGAGTGAAGGGGGTGCATCATGAATGCATTAATTGATTAATTAAAGGGAGAGTTGCCATTATAAAGGAGTCGCCTCATTCCAAAGACATTCGTCGGGTCGAAGATGAAACATAGGGTCTAGTCAAACAAAAGTTTCGTTCAACCATTCAATTAAATCGACCCTCCCTAAGGCAGACGCTAGACTTATAAAGGAACCGTCACCCCTTCTCATATCCATTGGGCGATTCATCCAAGGTAAATCGGTCATCCTTATCCTAGCCACCAACATAGAACTGAGACGATGATAAAGGGAATTGAACGTTGCACTTGTAATTAAATGGAGACCATCGATTAATTTATTTGCCCCCCACTTAATTAGACATTGGCATTTAAAGATGAAGCATGGGGCCAATCGAATGAATGTTGCATAAATCAAGTAACTAAAGGAAGTCCCCATTGTCTCCTACTCGTGGGTTATGAAAGTGAGTTAATGAAATCAGCCCACCTACCAATTGAATAGGCCATCTTACTAGTCGTTGGAGTCAACAAGTGGAGCATTAAAGTCGAAGGGGATAAGCAAATCGGCCCCTAAAGTTAGTCGTTGCATTTATTGAGTCCAATTGACCCATTAGTGGGTATTATTATGTAAAAAATGTTTTCATGTGATAAAATCATTTTCTTCTTGTAAGAATGACTTGGTCTCCGACCTTTGAGGATGACAACTCGGTTTATTATTATTTTTGGGAGAAAGTAAAACTAGTCGTTACAAGGAAACGCTATATAAGGCTATATCCTTCTCTCAAAAATGTTGTTGAAGTTTTGTGAGATCATAATGCCATATTCTTGAACTTTACTTCTTCTGTCACTATGAATTGATTTTCTTTAATGCTTGTCTTTCTTGGCTAATGTTCATTGTGTTATTGGGGATTACTATTAGGCATTTGCAAGAACTCACCATTCAATCCATTTGAGGGGCTACATAGCCACTTGGAAGAAGGGAACTAAATTCCTTGTCTCTTCATTTTCTTTTTGGTTCTTAGTGGATCAGGCCCAAGTTGTTGGACCAACTTCCTTGGAAGTAGCTTTAACCGGTGGTCGATTCTCACTGTGCCCAAAGTTGATTGGTTGGTTTGGAAACCATCCTACCAAGGAGTTTTCCTAGCAAGCCTCTAGAAGTAATCCATCTTCAATTTCTAGTATTGGGGGTGATTAGTCCTTCAACTCCAAGCCCAATCACTAGGAATATACCAAAGTCGATCTAAGACTTGTTGGGTCGCAATCTATCATACCAAGAGGTAATTGTGTTAGCTTTTTAGCTCGGGAGGTACTCCGCATATTTTGTCTTGAATGCAGATGTTACCTTATGTTTACACTACCAGGCACTTAACTTTGTAATGGGTTTTTATAAAGTTGTTAGAAAGTGGTTTTTTATTAAAGTGACTTTTTAATAAAGTGTACCTTATTTTCATAAAGCACTTATGTAATAAAGTGAAATCACTTTAATATTTCAAGTGATTCATTTTGGAGGGAATGGATCATGACCCTTGATCTTGAAAAAGGCAAGATCTAATCTTGGCCTTTGGATTTAGGGTTGGGGAAGGTGAAAAGAAACTTTGGAGRGAAAATGTCATTTTCAGATTTATAAAAGAATGTATTGGGTAGTGTGCAAGACACATCGAGAAGACGAGAGGAGGTGATTGAGAGAGATTTTTTAAGTAAGCTTGAGAGAGGAAAGTGAGCAGCAAAGAGGGCACATTTTCCAAGGGAGCTAGGGCACAAATCCCAAGGAAAGATTTTTTGTTTTGTGGCTGAGTTATTTTTCTGCTGTTGGAGGCCGTATTGTATGGATCCGTACAGTCTGTACAGTCCGTACAGCAAGAGGAAAGGGCATGGAAATCGAGGCAGGTCTTGGCACGGTTTTCAAGGAGTGTTTTTGTTGTTGTTGGGCCATACAAAACAGTCCATACAGCAGGCTGTTGGCACGATTTTTGAGGTGCTGCATTTTCTGGGAGAGAAGTAGAGCAGTACGGACTTGGCATGGAAATCGAGGTAGATTTTGGTGGGACTGTTTGGGTGCTGTAAGTGATTTCTCTTGGCTGGAAATGTGATTTTGCTTCTGTACTGTACTTTCCTGAAGCTGAATAATCTCTCTCTCTCTCTCTCTCTCTCTCTCTCTCTCTCTCTCTCTCTCGTGGGGTTTCCCACATTGGGGTTTTCCCTGACTTTTGTCTAAATTTCTGAGTTTTATGGGTTGCTGTCCATTGTGTTTATTTCCGCTGCATCAATGCTTAGCAATGTGTATTTCTGCTTATGGTAATTTCTGAATGTGGGTTTGAGGCATTTATGAAGTTCATGCAAGACAGTTATCTCTAGGTTGCTAAGTGTTTGACAGAAAATTCAGTTGCTGATTTTTGTCATTAAAAATCTACAAATCGAAAGTAGAAAGGTTAAAAAACTCACCTCATTCAACCATCATTATTCAAAATCCAAAATCTATTTTCGTTTTTGCTTTTATAAAATATAAAATACAAAAAAAATCATATCATAGCTTTGTTCTTCAAATTTTTATCTTACAAGTTAGTAGATCTTGGGGGTTTTGTCTTAGAGATTTTTCTCTACACCAAGATAAATTACACTTGGATTTTTTGCGTTAAATTTTATATTTCACGAGGGTATTATTCAGGATTTGTGCAGATCTACAGTTTACAACAGAAAACTTATCTTAGATCTACCAAGTTCTCCTTCACAAGGGGTGCCCAAGTAAGTATTAACATCTTTTGACCCCTGTTTTATTTCCAAAATTGTTACATATAAATCTATCATTTATCCTCTGGTATCGAGCAACATATATTAGCCAAAACAAGTCCTCTTGTTGGCTGAAATAAAATTCTGAGTTTTGACCATAGGGGGGATTGAACCCCAGATCTGCAAAGTGATTTCCAGCTTGCTGGAAATCACATTTTATTGCATATCTAAAGCTTGGGGCATAGGAAATCATTCGTAACTCACTTCCCTAGATTTCCAACCCATAGATCTATCTATCTAGGGTGCATATACACTTGTAGGAGGCCTGGAAAGGCCACTTTCTGTGTTGTTTTCTGTGTTTTTGTGTTATTTTCAGATCTGTAGTTTTGGGACAGCAAGGAAAACAAGCAAATAACAGCCACTTATCAAGAGGTATAGATAATCTATCATCCAGGAATTGGTAAGGGCTTTTAACCCCTCTTTTGCACCATTTTATTGGGTTATTTTACATCCTTAGAGTGGGTTTATTCACTGGTCTGCATTTTATTTCTGCAATTGATCACTTCAAATCAGCAAAATGTTTAACAATTAACTCCTACCTTCATCTATTATTTCATTAGGCACTGGTCTACTAATCTTGGGTGCAGTGTTTTGTATAGGGAAACCACCCGAAGTCTTTTAGCGTAGGAGTTGGGCTTGAACATGGAAGGACTTGTGCCGCGGTGACATTGGGCACCTGTCCTACGTGGTACCGCCCTAGCGCCTTTGAGGACCTTAACGGGCCGCTAGTTTGGTCGGTAACATTTTTTGTCGCCGTTGTCGGGGAGCAAGGTCAATTGGCCCGGTTCTCCAACAACATCATCTTCGTAAGTTCTCTTGTTTTGTACCTTCGTGAGATTTCTATTATTATTTCTAACTTGCAAGATCTCATCTGGCGACTCCACTTGAATAAAACATAATAAAGAGGTACATACAAGAAGCCAATCTCTAAGGTAAGAAGTAAGGTATGTATTGGCGACTCCATTGTGGTATTCTCATTGATATTTTTCATCTCAGATTTTCATTTTAGCCTTACTTCTAGATTCTACAAACAAAAATGGAGAAGCTCCCTCCATGGTTAGCGGAATGTTAAACTCCAGTTGATTTTTCAGGTATGAGGGATTTTCCCCATGATCATATATATCCATTGATTGACTCACCCATTTTCTATGGTTATGGGGATTCAATTGTAAAACACTTGTCTGCATTCATCGAATATTGCAAGAAAAATGACTTCCTTCATGAGGATGTCATGATGAAATTTCTAAGCATGAGTTTGAAGGGGTCTGCATGTGGTATGAAAGCCTTGGCGAAGGCATGTTTCCATCTTTTGCAAAATTTTTGGATGTGTTTTGCGCAAGCCGGGACAGTGACTCAAGAAGTTGGTTGCCCTTAATCCAAGAAATAGAAAAGTTATATGTTGCACGAAAACTCCTGGAAGAAGGCCTTATAATAGATCTTAGTGTGTCATCCCAAGAGGAAAACACTAATGAAGGGTCTCATCTTATAGAGGATGACAAAGTTATGGTTGATATGAAAGAAGATACTTCTAACAATTCAGATAAAGAAAACGAAGATACTCCTTGTTCTTCCACTAGGAATCAAGAAATAACCGAAGGATGTGCTTGTGGGGAGTACATGGAAGACGATGATATCTAGGAACATGCTCAAATTTTACCTTCCTCCCATGAGTCAATATCACATGATTGTTCAAGTTCAGAAAATGGCGGTGGTTTATGGGAGGCCTATTTGAAAAGCCTCGAAGAAATGGATGAGGCAGGTGGTAAGCAAGATCTTGTTGAAGAAGAGCATCAAAAGACCGTTTGTCTCCAAAATCAAGATACAATTGAAGATCAAAGGGATGAGGAAAGCATTGTTAGAAGTGATATTTAGGAACACACCCTCCCACCTCTAGATGAAAGTACAGATTTGACAGTCTATATTCCTTTCCGATCACCCGATTCTCATGATACATCTTGCAGTGATTCAGAAGGGGACAGCTTGGTGGGCAGTTATTTACCAGATAGGAAGCATGATTGCACAAAGATTGAAAGTATCGATGCATTCCTTCAGGTCGACAAATGCTAATGGGATGCAAGCTACTATCATTTTGACGATGATCCTTTCTATGATACAGAGAATGATGAGCGTGAGATTACAGAGTTTTGGCCATATGAGCAACCAAGTTAGGCCATATTACATGTGCAGAATGGGAGTTTCCACATTCAAGATTCAACAGAAGTTATTCAATCATGGATGTCCTTAATCAATCGCTCTCAAGTATATAAAGATCCATTTGACAACGAGAGTTTGAGGGTCACAGTGGTAGGCGGATCGCAACCTGTTCAGTTTCAAACTTGTTTCATGAGCTTTCAACCTCGGACATCGAAGCAGCTAGCCATAATTCACTGGTTTACATACTCTTCTAGTTTTCTTGATTTTTCTAACCATTTGTGTGTGTATGTGACTAGATACATCCAGGCAGGGCAACATTTTTCATGTAGGTTTCAGCTGGAGCCGCCATCCAATCCACATTTACTTGAGAACTTGATGAGTAGCGTTGATATGTGGTGCAACAATGACGATAATAGCAATAAGTACAACAGCCCTATTGAGTTGTGGATCGAAGAAGCATGTAGCAGTACAAGGGATTTGTGGCATTTTGGTACAACTCTTTTGCATGATGATCCTTATCCCATTGTAGGATTTTTTTGAGTCATGAATGAGTTACCAATATATACTTACTACAGATTTGACATTTCACTCTTCTGTTTAGCAACCAAACACAAAGGTAAAACCCAAGGTAATGATGAGTTTATATGTTGGTTGCACTGGTTATATGATTTCACTTAACATGTTTTATTTTCGTGATTAGTGTAGGTAGGATGAATAAGCTTTCTATTATGAGCATTAGTTTAGTTTAGTTTAGTTTAGATGCTTTTCATTTTGTCGCTATTTCCTTTCAAATTTTAATCATATGATTTACTTTCAATTGGGTATCGTTATTTCATTTCCTAGATTAGATGCATTTTTGTTTTGGTTTATCTTTGTTTTCTAGGAGGGGATAAGATTTCATGTCCTACTCCCTTTCCTATCATTTGATGTTTTGTGTGAGATTGTTTCAAGTTGACAAGTGAAAGATTTTGGGGTTCTCACATCCTCCCGAGAAGAGCACATGTCCCATAGTTGGAGCCAATTGTTACCTCTTCAAGAGGTACCCTACATTTTTCATCTAGCTACACCATTGTCAATCCAAGGATGCTAGTCAAAGCCTTATAGGCCATGTGGAGGATTATGTACTATGGACTCTTAGACTTTGTATTCATCCATAATCAATCTTTCTAGACTTCATTCTCATTTCCCTTCGTCCTGGATAGGATTGGCAGACTTGAGGTGAACCTACTGAGACACATGGTTTACCGGAGCCAAGTTCATTATAGAGGTAACTGCACATTGTAGGGATTGTCTGCCCATGGTCGTGTGCACCTATATCATTAACCACACAGTCATTGTCTTATAGAGTCCGTATGTGTTCCTTGGCCATGGTGCATTTATCATTCTCAGTTCTCAACATGGCAATCTCACAAACTTCTCAGTATCTCACATTTCCCGAGGCAGTTCATTAATCCTAATGCATGGGATCCCAAGGGCGAGAATACAATAGGAGATCGTCTTCATGCATACTTGACATGCCACGTTGAAATCTTGGAAAAAGGTCGAGTTGTAAGCATAAATCAGTGGTCGAAGGATCACGGAAGCACATTTACCCATAAACGTGGCAAAAAGAGGGTCACTCCACGACATGCAAAGGATAAATTCAACGGCGAAGTGCAAATAAGTCACATCCTGAGCAAAACCCATGTGTCGGTTTCTGCCAATGCAACCATATTTACGTGATTTAGCAAAATCAAAATAAGGGGAAAAATAAAAGTCACATTAAAGGTTATATTATAAGTAATATAAAGGGAATATTATTTTATTATAAAATGTCATCCCCTTTAAACCTTAGCCATAAAAGACAAAAGACAAATTAAAGTGATGGAATTACCCATCGAATGAAGGGGGTCGCACTTTATGGAATTACCCATCGAATGAAGGGGGTGCATCATGAATGCATTAATCGATTAATTAAAGGGAGAGTTTTCATTATAAAAGATCCACCACATTATARAGGAGCCGCCTCATTCCAGAGACATTTGTTGGGTTGAAGACGAAACATGGGGTCCGGTCAAACAAAAGTTTCRTTGAACCATTCAATTAAATCGGCCCTCCCTAAGGCAGTTGTTACACTAATAAAGGAACCGTCACCCCTTCTCATATCTATTGGGTGATTCATCCAAGGTAAATCAGTGATCCTTATCCTAGCCGCTAGCATAGAAATGAGACGATGGTAAAGGGAATTAAACGCTGCACTTGTAATTAAATGGAGGCCATCGATTAATTAATTCACCCCCCACTTAATTAGACATTGGCATTTAAAGATGACGCATGGGGCCAATCGAATGAGCATTGCATAAATCAAGTAACTAAAGAAAGCCCCCATTGTCTCCTACCCGTGGGTTAATAAAGTGAGTTAATGAAATCATCCCACCTACCAATTGAATCGACCATCTTACTAATCGTTGGAGTCAACAAGTGGAGCATTAAAGTCGAAGGGGATAAGAAAATTGGCCCCTCAAGTTAGTCATTACAATTATTGAGTCCAATTGACCCCTTAGTGCGTATTATTATGTCAAAAATGTTTTCATGTGATAAAATCATTTTCTTCTTGTAACAATGACTTAGTCTCCGACCTTTGTGGATGACAAGTCGGTTTATTATTATTTTTGGGAGAAAGGAAAACTAGTCGTTACAAAGAAATGTTATATAAGGCTAGATCCTTCTCTCAAAAATGTTGTTGACGTTTTGTGAGATCATAATGCTATATTCTTGAACTTTACTTCTTGTGTCACTGTGAATTGATTTTCTTTAATGCTTGTCTTTCTTGGCTAAGGTTCATTGTGTGTTATTGGGGATTACTATTAGGCATTTGCAAGAACTCACCATTCAATTCATTTGAAGGGCTACATAGTCACTTGGAAAAAGGGAACTAGACGTCTCGTCTCTTCCTTTTCTTTTTGGTTCTTAGTGGATCAGACCCAAGTTATTGGACCAACTTCCTTGGAAGTAGCTTCAACTGGTGATCGGTTTTCACTTTGCCCAAAGTTAATTGTTTGGTTTGGAAACCATCCTACCAAGGAGCTTCCCTAGCAAGCCTCGAGAAGTAATCCATCTTCAATTTCTAGTATTGGGGGCGATTAGTCCTTCGACTCCAAGCCCAATCACTAGAAATATACCAAGGCCGATCTAAGACTTGTCGGGTCGCAATCTCTCATACCAAGAGGTAATCGAAGGTAAAAAGGTAAAAAATCTCACCTTCTTCAACCATCATTATTCAAAATCCAAAATCTCTTTTCATTTTTGCTTTTATAAAATATAAAAATACAAAAAAAAATCATATCATAGCTTTGTTCTTCAAATTTTTATCTTACAAGCTAGTAGATCTTGGGGGGTTTTCTTAGAGATTTTTCTCTACCCCAAGATAAATTACCCTTGGGTTTTTCACCAGGGTATTATTCAGGATTTGTGTAGATCTACAGTTTACAACAGCAAACCTATCTTAGATATACCAAGTTCTCCTTCACAAGGGGTGCCCAAAATTGTTACATATAGATCTATCATTTATCCTCTGGTATCGAGCAACATATTTCTGCCAAAACAAGTCCTTTTGTAGGCTGAAATAAAATTCTGGGTTTTGAACCGAAGGGGAATTGAACCCCAGATCTGCAAAGTCATTTCCAGCTTGCTGGAAATCACATTTTATTGCAGATCTAAGGCTTAGGGCATAAGAAATCATTGATAACTCGCTGCCCTAGCTTTCCAACCCATAGATCTATCGATCTAGAGTACATATACACTTGTGAGAGGCCTGGAAAGGCCACTTTCTGTGTTGTATTCTGAGTTTTTGTGTTATTTTCAGATCTGTAATTTCAGGACAGCAAGGAATACAAGCAAATAACAGCCACTTATCAAGAGGTATAGTTAATCTATCATCCGAGAATTGGTAAGAGCTTTTAACCCCTTTTTTGCACCATTTTATTGGGTTTTTTTACATCCTTAGAGTGGGTTTGTTTGTTGGTCTGCGTTTTATTTTCTGCAATTTATCACTTCAGATCAGCAAAATGTTAAACAATTAACTCCTACCTTCATCTATTATTTCATTAGGCATTGGTCTAATGATCTTGGGTTAAGTGTTTTGTATAGGGAAGCCTCCCAAAGTCCTTTAGCGTAGGAGTTGGGCTTGAATTGGTAAGGACTTGTGCCGCGGTGACATTGGGCACCTGTCCTATGTGGTACCGCCCTAGTGCCTTGGAGGACCTTGACGGGCCACTAGTTTGGTCGGTAACACCACAAAAACCTTGTTAGAGAATGACAAAATTTAGAAATAGACATAGGATCTCTTATAGAAGGGGCATGTCAAGCAAAGTTCTTCTCTATGTGCAAACCCCATTTTGCTTCTGCCCAAAAAAGATGGTTCACGGTGCATCAACATTGACTATTGTGCCCTAAAGCTTAAACAAGATAACAGTCAAGAACATGTACCTAATCGCTTGAATATATGACCCACACACATTAAAGGGAGCTAAAATCTTCACCGGAAATGTCTTTTAATGCGAATATCATCAAGTTCTTGTCTATCCTCGATATGTTTGGAGGACAGCATTCGAAGTGAAGGGCAACATTCTTTTCTTTAGCAAGACATGGGATGAACACCTCTTAACATATCATCATGGTCCTTCAGACCGTGGACAACCACAAGCTTTATTTCTACCTAGACAAATGTGACTTCACTATGTAGAGTAAAAGGATTAGGTACCTCCACTTTATCATCAATGAATCAAGAGTGAGCGTGGATCTAAAGAGTACAGGTCATCAAAAAATAGCCTACCCTTGTAGATTTTCTGAGATACCTGCACAGAAGATCTAGCTAACAATAAAACATACATAGCTTGCAAATGGTGTGAAGAGAAGACAAAAATGGAGGAAAGAATGAAAAAAATTCTATTAACCGAATGAGAGAAAATTATACAATACAAGTGATATACTCTGTATCACACAACTAATTTGCCATAGTAGTCAACTAATGCGCATTAGGAGTGTTATATAGAGATTTGACACACACTGGCAGTCACTAGAGTCAATTTCCACCTAGTCCTAGTTAACTGGCCATGTGATCGTCAGTTAACTAGCCAAACCGGAGTGAAATGAGGAGGAGATCACTCACACATGTGGAATGTGCCTTACTGGTGATGATCACAATGCAAGTGAGCATTGTTGGTGATGATCTCGAGGTTAGCATGCAACACTTGGTGATAAAACCAAAGTTGACATGCAACACTTCACTCAACTAGTCTAACTGAACAATAATTGAAAGTTGACCGGAGGGTATGTGGCACCTTTGTCTAGGGGATAATATTCTCAACAAGGGGAGAATCTCTCAGACTAAGGGACCCTCAACATAGCCAAATAAACTTAGGAAAATAAAATAAAAGGAAAATCCTAGGTGTGTGTAATATCTCCAACAACCCTGGCCCCTCACCAAATTGCAAACCTTCCTTGGCTTGACAAATTTCTATAGAAAATTCGTCTGGGACATCTCGCAAGTATCACACCCCTTCAATCTCTATTGAATGCCAAAACCAAGAAGATATGTTCCAATGAAATTCAGTGCAAGAGTAAGCATTCAAAGAACTAAAACATAGATTGTGTTGAGCACCAATCTTGTTTCTACCCAACTTGCACCAACTCTTTGAAATATAGACCAAAACCTCATATTGTGCACTTGGAGTTGTTCTTTTGCAACACAAACAACCAATCACATATCACTTGAAATCCTTAAATAATGTTATCAAGAATTATTCAACCTACAAACAAGAGTTCCATGCAATTATCCACACTGTCAAACAATGACAATATTACATCTTGAGAAAGGAGATTGTTATACACTTTGACCATAAGCCTTTGTGGCTTGTGTAAGTACAAATAAAATTGCAAAGTGTGCATCAATTGAAGTAAATAGCAGACTTAAAACAGTTCCATGATAACTTCCATCTAGTGATAGACCATAACCACGAGATTGGAAGCACATTAATCCAAGTCAACAAATCAAATTGGTGTCCACAACTCCACAAGATCTTGAGAGTCTTGCTGAAATGTTATTGCTAACCTCACCTCCACATCGACAACAATAAATACATTATGAGTTGTGTTGCTTGCACCACTGCAATACCAACCAACAACAAGTAGAGGTTATACACACCTTTGCTTATTCCTTCAAGGCCATGGGAATCTGTCTCCATGGACTTTTTGATAAGCCTGCTAACAATTCAACAAAACCATGATGTTGTATTTGTCTTTATTGATCAATTCTCAAAGATGGCAATCCTTTTGCTTTGTAAGAAGACTAACTCAAAGTATGACATAACAAAACACTCATTTGCTCACATCGAAGTTAATTTCAAGTTGCCCACATCCATTGTCAACAATAGAGATCCTACATTCATCTCCAACTCTTAGAAATCCTTATGTAGCATGTTAGACACAAGGTTTGGCATGTTTGCATTATTTCACCCACAAATGGACAAACATGGAGAGGTTATGAATTTAAACATTATACATCATGTATAATAATCAACACCCTACATATAGGATGAGGATTTGGCAATTCATTCAGCATAGCTACAACTAAGTTGAGTACAACTCTCCACAACATAGCCCTTCGAAATATTCTTTCAAATCCAACCCTCAACACTCATGCACATCGCCTAGCCGGCTCTCCCAATTGTAGTCCTTCCAACATCAACCCAAAAGAAGTCAACAAAGCAAAATGTTTCTTGAAGCAGATTTAAAATGCGCAATGCCAAGTCAATGACACTCTAAAACAAACCATGTAGAAATACAAACAACACAACAACAAGCATTGCATCCAATAGGGCTTTTCAATTGGGGACAAGCTATGGCTCCACATGCAAAAGTGGAGATTCAAAGGCCCATATTGTAAGCTTCAACAACTACAATATGGTCCATACATCACCACAAAAAAGTGTGGCTACAATCTGCCATCGTACCTTGGGATGCCTCCAATACTCAACATAGAGTTACTACAACCTTATAATCCTCCAATTATTGAGCCAAGCACTACACAACTTGAGCCTTCAATTGACATCAATATGGAGTTCAACACATTGACCCCTCCTTATTAGAACAATAATAAGACGACACAACACACTCGAAACAAGGGTATCCATCTCTTCAAAATCGTCAAAGCGAGTCTATGCCCAACTCGAAAAAGTACTTCACACTTGAGCAAGTGTGACAAAAGTTCTCTCATTTGTTGGATAGCACTACAGAGTTTTCTCCTTTACCACATTCTGACACAATGGAAACCAACACTTCTCATCCAAGCCTAAAAAGGCCAATTGGTACACAAGGATGACACCTACTAAGTTCATATGTTCTCCGATGGTTCGTGCCAAACTATTTTAGGCTTCAACATCTTAGAACTTCAAATCTCATCACACTAGCCTTCTACGCAACCAACCTTTGTTCTTCGTCTTGCTCAACCCCTCACACGTGATTATGTATTTTCCTACACGTTAACCCCCCAATGTCAATGCTCAATTAGGTTAGTGTCAACTCAATAAACAAATCAACATATGATTTGGAAAGTCACCTTAGCAACAACTCAATAGTCCACCTTAGTGACTCATCATATCTTAGAAGATTGACGCAACCAACCAAATTGACCAAGTCAATATAGGAAACATGCCAAAGATCAATTATAACCAAGCCAACACACACCCAAGCTAACTTGATTCTAGGGAGTGAGGCAGTAATCATCCTCATTAACTGTGCACGAGGATAATCATTAGGGATAACCTTTATTAATGATCTGATCCACCAATATTGTATAAATAGGTTTCATTTGTACTCATAAATGCTCTTGGTAGGTAGATAAGATAAGATAATTGTATTAATGTCCAACTATTGACCACAAAGAAGTCATAGGGACTACTAAGTACAACACTATGGGATACAAAGTGGGAGCACAAAGACCACTCCTATAAAAACATGTGAGAGCATGGTAAAAGCAAATCTAAACTATGCTAGATAAGATCTATAGTCTAAGACCATGAACGGAAAAGTCAAGGGGTAATGTAGAAACATGCTTGGAAGTTAGAACCCGATAACAAAACCTTCAGTACGGGAGGGGGGATGATGTCTCACCTAAGGGATGTTGATCAACCACCCCCAATGCTCTCCCTCTTAACATTTGAGGCCAAGGAGAAGAAGCTCGTGATAGATGATTGATCGAAGAATCTAGAAGAACTGGTAGATCTGGTCTTAGATATGTCTCGTTATCCAAATCATGTACACTTGTGCCAAGATCTGGGGGAAGTCTCCTATCTAATGGTGTCGTTTGAATTGTCCTAAGATTTGAAGCAACACCATTGTAAGGGCCTTGTTGGCTGACCCAGACAACCTCTTGAGGTCTCACAAATATAGTAGGTAATGTAGTGTTATTGTCTACCCCTCGCATAAAGAGCCAAGCATCTCTGGTTCAAAAAACAAAAGGTGGAGAGAGAGTTTTGAGACTCCCCGAAAAGACCGTGAAACCAACCTCTAATATCGTAATAGATGGGACAGCAAAAGATGAAGTAATCCTTGGTCTCATGAAGATGGCAAAGTTGACAAATCTAGTTTCCCCATGTGATATGATGATCGGCTTCAACCTGAAGCCAATGAGAACCCACCCAAAACTACCCAAGAGGGATCCTAAAAGCATGCATCCAATGCCTAAGCATGTAAGAGGGTCGAACAATAAAGTCGTCCCTCAACTCCATTAAGTGCTCTACATAGAAGGCCATCTTGGGGTTTAAAACTTTAACCTCCCTTGTGGGTCGACCCAGGTAACCCAAATATATTGTCTAAAGATGTCCTCTCTGATAATCCTATCGAATCCTACTTGGTTGGTATGAGTCAACTGAGGGAATTAGGAAAAGATCTGAAAGGGGGGAGGTAGTCTATCGAGATACCAACCGATTGAAGAAGACATGTGACCTCCACAAACCAACAAGAAGCTCGACTGGAAGTGTTGGTAGTGGCCATGGTAGCAATCTTTGGTGGCTAGTGAGTTGGCATAGCCCCAAACCTAGTGCAAAAGCGATACCAAACCAAAGTGGTTTCAATTCTGAAGGGGACCGCCGCAAAATCAGGTTGAATAATGGCATGGGGAATTGTCCTCTTGCATCTAATGATGAGAAGGAGCTGAGGACTTGAACTCTCTTTGTCATGGCCCAATCCGACTCAAGTAAACTCCACCCTCAAACCTCTAAAACAAAGAGAACTGTGGATCTGATAAGGTTGTCCAAAGGTCCATCTTAGACAAAATGTCCTGAAAGTGGTTTTGAAAGCATTAATGCTCTAGAAGAGTGAGGGAGCCATAGCCTTTGTTGATCTAAGGCTAGAGGGCCTTCCTCAAACCAAACCTGGGCCCAAAGAACTAAACACCTAAGTATGTGTAGACAGTGGTGATCTTGATCTCTACACCCCGAAAATAAAAAGGATACTCAAAGAGGACATTATTCATCTCATTGAAGATCATGATCTTGGTTTTGCCAAGGTTGACCATCAATTGACAAAGATTGCAAAAACTAGATAAGGCATCAAGTTGTCTCTGTAACCCCTCCGAGGTGGACGGCAAGAGGATCACGTTGTCGTCAAAAAGGAGAATGGAGATCAAAATTGGTGAAGATGGCACTCGTCCCTGGGCTGGACATGCTCCTAGAGATAAGACTCCAACTCATTTATGTAAATCCCAAACAATGTAGGGAAAAGGGGACATCCATGCTTCACCTCAAAGGTACTCTTGATGAAGTTTAATCCTCCACAGTGTTCCACGAGGACGCGTCCCCCAGGGTGGGGTGCGCGCCCACCACGTTTCCCACGCACCCGGGATGGGGGGCTCCTGGGGAAACGTTTTGCCACATCCCCATTTTAGGGAAACACAGTGAGACGTAGGGGATGCGTTTCCCCAGTGTGGGGGGTGCATTTCCCCAAAATGGGTGCTTCTGGGCGTTCCCCCTTGAAAATGGGTGCTTCTAGATGCACCCCCTCCAAAGGGGTAGTCCTAGGCGTCCCCCCTAAATTTTTGGCTAATAAGACTTATATTTTACAACAACAACAACAAAAAATTAAAAAAACAAAAACAATTTTATTAAAAAAGTTTAAAACCTATCTCACATAGTGACATTCTGATTGATGGTCCTGATGATTTCATGCAGCAAATGGATGTAGAGGACCGGTCAATGAGATTGACTCCTTGATGCTCATTTTATTCTCAATGTTCATTGCTCATTTTTAGATTTCAATTGTAACTTTTAAGTCCCGACTCTAGATATTGATGATTGTTGATGAATGCAGCTATGTGAGACATTCTCTAGYTTACAAACCTGTGAGGTGTGGATCATTGCAGCTATGTGAAGCCTTTCTCTCAGCTTACAAACCTRAGAGAAAGCCCCTAAGAAAGGTTCGTGGTTCCTGCCTGAGACAGAGCTAGGAACCTAGAGATGACCTCCTCCATGACATGAGTGAGAAGAACTCCAGATGATTATCCGGTGGAAAAGCGATCTGTTGAGTTAGGACGTGCATGTGGCTGAGCACAAGGTGAACGTGTGAAATCCCAAAAGTGTTGGGCACATCGTCATGTGAACAGAAATGAAGATGATGTGATAGCCTCCTTTGAGCAACAGAGTTGACGAGAAGACTCCAGATGATTCTCCTGTCGGTGGCAGTGGAAAAGCATATATGTAGAGTGGACGTGCCTATGGACGAGCACAAGTGAACGTGTGAAGACCTAGTTCTTCTGTGTAATGCAGTGAATCAGAGCTATGACATCCTTATGGATGTGCCCCTAGTGGATGAGCACTAGTGGGTGTATCGGATCCTTTGCAATATATTGTTCAAGAGTCAGACCTACATGTAACCCTAATTGTTATATAAAGGGTACAGGTCGGCCCCACCTTAATATGTTTAATAATAAATGTAAAAGATAATTAATATTAATATTAATTATTATAATAATAATAAATTATATAGTGGCTTAGAGAGGTCGGCCCTGTTGAACCAATAGGCGTCTTTGCTAATTGGACAAGTCTAATATAAGTAAGGGATGATTCTCCATTGTGGAATCATATCTTCCTTGTGAGTTTGGAAATTTCAGCAAGTACATCTCTTTGGCAAAAGGTGCGCACCTCTCTTGGGCGCTAGAGTTATATGGTTTAAGCACCCTCTTGTGTGCTAGGTCTTTCTTGGAGGTGAAGGTCTTGAAGAATATAGCAAAGGATTTGACTGGGTTTTCTTCCCTTGTTGAGAAGGGTTTCCCAAGATAATTCTTGTGTTCTTGTGCATGGTGTTTCTTCTTGTGATCTTGGTTGCTGCAACATTATTGTTTATGGTTAAGTGAAACGCTAAAATGGAATGAACTTCATGCTTAACCTAGCTTATGAAAAATCAAAAATGACCTCATATTGAGTCTTTGACTTGTCACTCTTTACTATTTTTGAGATTGAGTAATTTCAATTTACTATTTCAAACATTCATATCTATTATTTTTCTTAATACTAATTTAGTAATTAGATTCTAGAATGATGAATTTAAATCAATGTATACAGTATTTTACTATATCTGTTTCATTTATGATTTATGAATCAATGTATTTCATTACAGAATCAGAATCATAATCATGTTTATTATTTATATCATTTACAAATTTGAATTTAGTACTAGTTTACTATTTACTATTTAGTATTTTACTATTTACATTGCACAATGATGAATTTACATGGCCTGAATTGTTATTGTTGGGATTTTATCATTAATATTTATATTTTTTATATAATTTTTGAGAAGGGGACCCCTATGCTAGGGACACCGACGTCCCCCCATCCCCCATGAATTTCCCCAAAATTTGGGGGTGCTCCCACACGTCCCCCCTGTGCGTCTCCCTGCTCCTGCGCACCCCCGTCCCGGAGACTTGGTGGAACATTGATCCTCCATGAACTGCGCAGAGTCTACCAAGTATGGACTCATGATGTGCATGATAGTCGTGATAAGGACCTCCAAGATGTCGATGTCTCTAAGTTTCTAGAAAAGGGCCTTCCTCTAGATCGAGTCAAACATCTTTCGAAAATCAACAAAGCAACAAAAGAATTTTGATTCTTTGTCTTTGCCAAATCTAGCTTCATAATCATTTCCTTCACATGACTCAAGCCATAACAATTCCTTACAATGCTTTGATCTCTGCTCAATTTGTAGCATTTTATGTACCAACAATAGATTGTGCAGTTAAGCAATCTCATGTATCATTGATTTGCATTTCATGGTGTGATTGTTCTCTAGTTTATTGCAAAGTGCACATATCCACAAATAAGTCTTAATTACATTAGAGCACTTTATGTTTTCATTGCCATCAAGGTTCCATTCCTCACCTAAATCGATCTAATTGTTGTGCCATATCGATTCATCCTTTGTTTATATGGATACACAAAAATAAGCTCCTTATCGCTTTGATTCCATTGTAACTAACTTGGTCCTTTGCTTTAGCATGACCCAAGTCGCATTGCCCAATTATTCTCCTCAAAATTGAAGGGCAACACATAACTACAAGGCTTAATCCAACCCATAGCTTTATCACATGATGAATATCTTTAAAGTGATGGCTTAGTTATAGAGAGCTCCTATGAATCCTCTCTTTAGACATGCTTTGAGTTTGAAGCAACTCCTAATATTTCTATTAAAAATCCACAACTTCAAGTCAACAACACAACCATCTTTACTCTGCATGGTCATTTAGAAACTTTTACAATATGAATGATCGACACCAATCAACAATTTGACAACTTAACATTTTGAAGATCCAAACCCTTGCCAAGAACATGCTAATGAAATTGATGCAAATTTTCATTACTTTGAAAAGTCATATTCAAACAAGGTAATAATTTTCTTGAAATACATTTTGACAAGGTGATGTTAGCATTCACACCCAAACATTATGAATTTCTCTATAGTGTGATGGTCTTCCAACTCATAACGTCGCATACAATTTGTTCCCTTTCTTCTTGATAAGAGTACTCTGGATACTTTGGGAGTTGTGGACATCAATTCCAAGACACGAGGCTTCGAGAAGAAGCACTCGCCCTCTGCTAGGGTTCCAACCCTAGCCGCCTTGTTTCTCAACACGAGTAGTAAGATCAAGCAACTACAATAGTAGCAATAGTTGGAGGACCCAGTCCACGATAGATGAAGCAAGTGGACACAAATTTTCAAGCCTTTATCGCAAAGGCCTCCAAGCAAGGGAAACACTCCAAAGTAGACTCCAAAAGATTCATCGAGAAGCTCTCTGATTTACCAAAAATTGAAATCTCTACCCCCATCCCCCATACACAAGGCTACATCACAAAGATCTCAAACACTAGTCGAAAGAGCATTGGCTTCCCTTAATGAAGAGACCAATAAATTTCTTCCTCCACCACAAAGGTTATATCACCTTCTTATTTCATCTAAACATAGATGTGGATTTCATCTTGTAAAGTGGCCCTTATTTCATGGGGTGTCAAGGACTATATCTAAATAGATGGACACTCCATTTCAACCTTGAGGAGGACATCCCCAAAAGGACTCAAGTGTGGGTTTGCAATACACTATTTTTGACCCCTAGAATGTATTGAATCGGATTATGTAAAAATTGTAAATGTGTGGTTATAATGGTAGGAGTCGATCCATGTGAGCTTAAATAAATGACCCTGTTTGTAAATGATGTCAAAATGCTAGCATTGATCCCTAATGAAGAGTGCAAGTCCAAGACTCAACTAGTGAATGGCTACGCATGTATGATGTAAATATACTTATATAGATTGTGTGGTGGGCTTGCCACATTTAAATGAAGCTATGTAAACATAAATTCTAGAATATAATATATAATAGTCCACTCACTGCAAAGAGCATGAGACGGGCAGGTGTTGTCTTAGATCCCGAGATAGTTCACACAATATAGATAGACAAGGGGCTTCCTCTAGATCTCGGCACAGGGCTCCCTCATCCAAATAGCAAGACATGTCTTGGCCCAAATGTTCCAGATCCTTCAATCGATCATCTATTGTTAGTTTCTTCTCTTCAGCCTCAAATGTTAGGAATGAGAGAATCAAGGGTGGTTGACTAGGGCTCCTCAAGCGAGACATCATCCGCGCTCCATTATTGGAGGACTTGTTCTTAGGCTCTCAACGATACTTGCACGTTTTTGCATCACTAATTTGCTCTCCCATTTCCTTGTACTAGACTATATAATCTTATCTAGTATACCATAGTTTAGATATTTTTTTACCTTGTTGCTTTTATATATTTTATAGGAGCGACTTTTGCACTCCCACGTTGAATTCCACACAATTGTACTTAGCAATGCCTTTGACCTATTTGTGGTCATCTTGTTGGACATTAATAAAATTATCTTATCTTATCTTCCTTCTCTAAAAATGATACATGTGGAAGCAAGTCTTTGCACTCGACATGTGAAAAAGAATCTAACGAAAAAATTGAAATTGTCAACTAATTGGTAAATTCAAAATAAGACCATTGTCACCAATGGATAGGGATGAAAACTCGGATTTTGACTCTAATAGCAAGGAGAAAATTGTCTAGTTGCATTGTGATGTTTATGATAATGGGATCGAATTCCAAAATAGGCATTGCCAACTTTGCTTATAAAGTACATGCAAGTAAGTGCAACTCATGCTTGAAAATATGGATGAACTAGGCTTTCTCTTGCAATTTGCTAACAACTAGTAGAATTGATGAGACGATGTCTCACAATAACAAGTCGAGCATTGAGGTTCAGCATTTTCTTTCATTGTACCTGGCAGAGTTCCTAAAAAAACCCATTATGATGAGACAAACAATGATCTGTTATATAATATACCTCTCCCTGAACACGAAACCACAACTAGGCCTACCATTGAAGACAATAAAGCAGCTTATTTTTAGTTTCAGACATGGAAAATAGGTTATTTATTCTCTTCACATGCGACAACTTCCAAGTCCAAACTAATATTTATAAGTTGTTAGAGTGATAACACTCAATCAACATTAATGTTAGGAATCATTCGAGGAGTCATTAATGTTTATGTCACTTTATGTGTCGGTGATATGTGACCAATGTAATGATAAATGTTAACGTTCCAAGCAAATAGATCATCTATTGACTTATATAATACAATCCTCCTGCTCCTCAATCCAACAAACACCAACCATTATTCACTTATGCAGCTTTTTCAATTGCTTCTACATCAGGTAAATTTGGTTAATTCTTCTTCACCAATGGATAGGGATGAAACCCTAGATTTTGACTCTGATAGCAAGGAGAAAATTGTGTAGTTGCATTGTGATGTTTATGATAATGGCATGGAATTCCAGAAAAGGCATTTCCAACTTTGCTAATATAGTACATGCAAGTAAGTGCAACTCATGCTTGAAAATAGGTTGAATTAGGCTTGCTCTTGCAATTTGCAAACAACTAGTAGAATTAATGGGATGACGTCTCACAGTAAAAAGTCAGAAGCAATGTGGTTTAACATTTTCTTTCATTGTACCTAGCAAAGTTCCTAAAAAAGCCCCCTATGATGTGACAAACAATGATCTGCTATATAATATGTCTCTCTCTAAACATGAAACCACAACTAAGCTTACCATTGAAGACGATAATGCGGCTTATTTTTAGTTTCAGCCATGGACAATAAGTTATTTATTCTCTTCATATGGGGCAACTTTCAAGTCCAAACTAATATTTATAATTTGTTAGAGTGGTAACATCAATCAACATTAATGTTAGTAATCGTTAGAGTCGTCATTAATGTTTATGTCACTTTATGTGTTGGTGATATGTGACCAATGCAAAGATAAATGCTAATGTTCCAAGCAAATAAATCATCTACTAACTTATATAATACAATCTTCCTGCTCTTATATTCAACAAACACCAAACATTAGTCACTTATCTAGTATTTTCAATTGCCTCTACATCAGGTAAATTTGGTTAATTCTTCTTCACCAATGGATAGGGATTAAAACCTGGATTATGACTCTGATAACAAAGAGAAAATTGTGTTAAATTTGTAGCTTGGAAGGTGTCTCAGCATTGGCCAAGTGTCCAGGCAGGCTGAAGAACACATTAATTAATATCGAGATCAGCATTTTATTTTTATCCTAAGTGTTGACTTAGGAAAGGCATAAAATTAGTCAAATAATTTTATTGGCTTTATTTGCTTAGATTTCTTAAGTCTATGACTTAAGGAAATAAAATTTTCACTTAAAGTGAATTTTCTGGAATCTTCTAAAAAAACTCGTGAGGGGGAAATGAGTAAAGTGAAAAGGATTAAAAGGAGACTGAGGAAAGGGCAAGGACACACACATTGAACAGAAAGCTGAAGAGGGCGATATGGCTGAGGAAGAGGAAGAGAGTGAATTTGCACCTAGAGGAAAGGCGATTTTGCAGGGCCGAAAAAGCAGGGCCGTACAGGCCGAGTTTGTTGGGCTGTAAGAAATTTCTGAATTAGTTGTTGTAATTATTTTCTTCCTCGGAAGCCAATAAAATCCCTCGGTCGATTTTCCCCACACTAGGGTTTCCAAGGTAATTTCTGTTGTTAGTATTTTTATGTGCTTAGTTTCTGTTGCTTCTATTGTGCATTTAAAGTTAAGAACCTAACCTGTATTTTCCGTAGCATAGTTCAGAATTTTATTTCTGGTGTAAGATAAATTTCTGTATATAAAAAACTATTGGCAAATAAAATCTGATTGTTGGGTTTTATGAATTAACATGGTAATAGAGCTTAGCCTCTGAATACAAAGGAGCCAAGTCGATTTTATAGGTGACCAGGGATAAAAATCAGCAAAGGGTCGAACTGTCCAAGAGGGCGTGTGAGCTAGAGCAGCAGACAGAATGGAAAATGCAGGCTTGAAGTTCGAAGATAGACTGGAAGGGGCTTCCAACATCAGTCCATGGAGAAAGTGAATTGCTTTGTTGTTGGAGGAACAAGAATTGTGAGAGTTTGCTGAAGGAATAGTAGTGCTTCCAGCAGATCCAGCATAGCAGGCAACTCATCTCAGGAAGGATGTGAAGGTGAGAAGAATTACCATTGATGGCGTCAAAGACCACATTATTCCTCACCTGTCAAGCAAGAAGGCAACAAAGGATGTGTTGAAAGCATTGACCAAGTTATACCAGTCTGATAACCAGAGCCGAAAGATGTTGCTCAGGGAGAAACTCAGAAGCACAAAGATGGCCAGGGGTGAGTCAGTTGCTACATATCTCACCAAGCTCACTCATATCAGAGATGAACTAGCAGCAGTTGGGCAGACCGTGGATGAGACTGAGTTGGTGAGGACAGCCTTGAATGGCTTCACCAAGCAATGGGACGTATTTGTCCGGGGAGTTGTAGCACGGGAGAAACTCCCTGACTGGGAGGGGCTATGGGACAACTTCACCCAGGAGGAGTTGCATGTTGGTACCTCACAGGCCAACCAGCCAAAGAGTGAGGATGAGGATAGCCTTGCTCTAGCAGGCAAGGGAAAGTTCAGAGGAAAGAAGGGCCCCAGTGGGGGTCAAACTTCAAAAGGAGAGAAGAAAAAAAGATTTCAGCAAAATCAAATATTTTGCTTGTCACAAACCAGGAAACTTTGCCAGCGAGTGCCCAAACAAGAAGAAGGGCAGCAAGAAGTCACACATGACATCAGCTGAAGCTGAAGCTGACGAGTTTGCAGCCAGATTCGAGAATGAGTTTTCACTCATTGCATGTCTCTCCAGTTCAGCGAGTTCAGGCATATGGTATATAGATAGTGGCACCTTTGGTCATGTGACTGGAGTGCAGCATTACTTCTCCAACTTGAAGGAGGAGAAGATGGACCTCATAATTGAGATGGGAAATAATGCCAAGAGTCGGGGAGCAGGCCATGGGGCAGTGACATTTCAGAGCAAGTCCAGGAAGCCACTAATGGTGAGAGATGTGTTATATGTTCCAGGGATGACGAAGAACCTGATATCAGTTTCAGCATTAGAGTATAGGGGCTATGTGGTCTCATTTTAAGATGGGCAAGTATACATACAGCCCAAGGGCTCCAAGACTATTAAGGTGATTGGAGTCAGAAGAGAGAATATGTATAGGCTTCAGTTTGAGCCAGCCCGAGCATTGGTGAGCAGCGCATGTGATATGGCAGAGTTGTGACAAGGGTTGCCGAAACGTCCCCCCCCCTCCGGTCCGGACCCCAGAAGCGCGCTCCGAGCGGGAGCGTCCCCGAACCGCGCTCCCTCCCGCGCTCCGACCCTCCCAAACCGCACTCCCATCCTCTAATTCACACTCCCTGCCGCTGCCCGAACCTCCACGCTCCCGCCCACGCTCCCTAACCTACAGCACTCGCTCCTGAACTCCCAGAACCGCGCTCCCGGAGCGCTCCCAAACCCACTCGGGCGCTCCCCGAATTTGGGCCCGAAAAAGTGAAATTTTTTTGGTTTTTTTTTTTTTTT
>ML785384.1:295662-319517 GCA_009831015.1 Picea engelmannii
CCTCCCTAGCTAGGAGGGAGTGTTGATATTATGGTAGTTGCGGGAGGTATTTACCTCCACGTGTAAACCTGATGAGAATAGAATATTCCGGGAAGCAAGAAGAAACCCTAATGAGTTGGCTAATAACCCTAGAAGAAAAGTCAGCTCAAGAGGATAATTTATATTAGGTTATTAGCCCCCAAGAGAAGAAGTCGGCCAAAAGAAATAATATATACTGAGTAAATAGATACCCAGAATGAGAAGTCGGCCCAGGCAGTTTGCCAGAATCAGTATAAATACAGGAGGCGAGTCTTCATTCTGGCAGGCATTCTCAGAACTGCAGAGCTCACTTGTGCGCACTGCAGTTGCCTAGTTTTGTGCGCAAGTTTGGAGGAGAGCTACCGTTGCAGCTGCTGCCACTAGCAGATTTCAGTTTTGGATTGGACTATCTCTTGGCTAGGGTTTGGACTATCTGATCAACTATTATTTGGTGTGCTATCCTTGAGGAAAGGTGCGCTACCTTTGTTTGGCTATCTAGCCTAGGGTTTGCTTCCAGAGTGATTCTTTGTCAAGGTTAAGGTGCTCGGAGGGTGGATTTGGACTATGGTTGGGTGACAATAGTGATATTGTCAATGGTAAAACGAGAACATCCTTTATATTCTAACACTCCCTTGAGACATGGAAGAACTTTGTAGAGCCAAATTAATAAGCTTCCTTTCAAATTCTAGGAATGAGTCTGCCAACATTGCAATCAAATGGAATGGTCGACTTATTCATAAGTATTATAATGATAGTTGAATCACTAATAATCAAAATGTTCTCAATGCATATCTTGAGTCCAAGTGTTTTATCCCTTGGAATAGGGTGAATGCCTCAACCTAGTTATTTGTAGCTAATCCCAACCCCTAGTCATAGTTTACGTCTAATTTCCCTTGGGGTCGAAGACTATCCCCCCCATACTTTCCACCCTTGGATTTCCCTTTGAGACCCCATTAAAAAGGAGAGTATAATTTCTCTAGGAAAACTGCCATCTTCTAACTTGTTCCTCGTTGAAATAGATCTACCAATTTGGTCTTTGTTTGGGCTATAAGTGAATACTTCTTGGCTTCTTGGTTGTGAATCCTAGCCCTCCAACAAATCAATGAGCCAATCCCTCTCTTCTTATTCCAAAAGCATAACATTGGGGCCTCTCACTCTACTTACATTGATAGCTCCCACCATTCGTCCATGGGATTTTGCAACTGTGATTCTTGTTCGAATATAACCTTGTTTCAAGACAACCAATCTTTCGAGCAAAAACAATTTAGCATGGATTACCAAGATCTTTTAAGGACAAGTCTATCAAAGAATGTTCCTTTAGATCCACGAAACACGAGTGTCCATTCTATGCTAAATTTCAATAAAGGCGACCTTGCATACTTGTTTTGCGAATGACCAATCAAAAAATATATGTCGTTCAGTCTTTGTCTTTGACCTGCATAGTGCGCACATTAAAGGTCCTTGAATCCCATGCTTCTAGAGGTTTCAAGCAGTTAACAAACTGTCATGAACCATAATCCAACAAAAGACATTAATTTTGGGCAACCCATCCCCATTCCAAATATGTTTCCATAGGCTAGATAGCGAGCGAATTTGGAGATTCATGAGCTAATCTTGATATTGAAACTTTACTTGATATTCACAACCGTTTGGATCCCATGTAGATTTTAACCTTGTATAATTATTTACTGCAAACGGATTTTCAATAAAAGAACAGAAAAGGTACAATGGAAAATACACACATTACACATATATTTTTCCCCTAGAAACCTAAACCAGGAAAACCAGTATATTCTATATTCATTCATAACATACATTGTTTACAATAAAATATACATATAGGAGCTAGCGGCATCCAAAACCCTAATCCAATGACCTGGAATAGCCAACAACCCTAATTCCTTAACCGAAAATAGAAAACCATCGACGAAAAACCATGTGCCGAAAAATTGCCCATAAATGGACACGAAAATTGAGTACCGCCCAAAAATGGACACGAAAATCGAGGAAAAAATTCTTACCCCCCTATACACTCGGCGCAACGTAGACACTAATTCTCACAATGCAAAGAATATAACTCAAACCCAACATTCTCCCACTTGTTGATTTATTTCCATACAGGGGGTTACAGGGTTACAATCCAGGGAAACAATGCCCATAGATCCTCTACACCAAGAGAACTTCTCAGTGCCGCACAAATACCTGAAAACCCTCTTTACTACTATCCAATGCTCCTTCCCTAGTTTTGACATATACTTGTCGAAAACTCCCACTGCATGTGCAATGTCCGATCTAGTACCGACCATTGCATACATCAAACTATTAACCACACTCGCATATGGAACATGAGACATGTCCTCCTCTTCTTCATGTGTCTTGGGACATTGATCCACATATAACTTTACACCTATAGGAATAGGAACCCTGACTGGTTTATATTTCCTGCATATTAAACCTCTGCAATATTGTCTCAACATATTTTCTCTCATTAATCCAAAGTTTCTTGTTTTTCCAATCTCTTTTAATTTCCATGCCCAAAATGATATTTGCAACACCAAGATCCTTCATGTCAAATTTAGAGGACAATTGAGTTTTCACATCGTGGATAATCTCCTTATTGTTTCCTATCGGCAACATGTCATCCACATACAAGACCAAATAAATCAAATGATCACCAATTAATTTAAAATACACACAGTGATCCTCTTTTTTTCTTGTGAAGCCAAGTCCCGGCATATAAGTATAAAATTTTTGATACCACATCCTTGGTGATTGTTTTAAACCATACAGGGACTTTTTCAGCTTGATACTAGCTCCTTCTTTCCCTTCACAGTAAAGCCTTATGGTTGCTTCATGTAGATTTCTTCTTCCATATTCCCATGCAAGAATGTTGTCTTCACATCCAGTTGTTCTACTTCAAAATCAAACACAACATCAACAGATAACACAAATCTAATAGAGGTTAACTTGGAAACAGGAGAAAATATCTCACAAAAATCAATTCCCTCAACTTGGGAATAACCCTTTATTACTAATTGAGCTTTGTATTTCTCCACTTTGCCTTTTGCATTCAACTTCTTTTTAAACACCCATTTGTTGCCAATGGGATTTCTTCTAGTCGGCAACTCCACTAAATCCCATGCCTCATTTTTATCCAAGGCTGTCATTTCTTCAACCATGACTTTTTCCCAGAGTTTTCCATCCTCTAAATCCATTGCCTCCCTAACAGTTCTACGATCATCATAAGTAATAGACAAAGAAAAATTTGAACGAAAATTAGGTGGAGTATACCTTTCCAATAGCTTTTTTTCCCGCACTGATCTCCTTAATACTGGAGTATGAGGATCTTCCTCTTTTGATTCATGTTCTTCTATAGAGTTTGATTCATCATCCTTTGGCTCAAACTCTATTTTCTCTAGTTCTTCCTTACTTGATAGGACTTCATGTTTGACAACATCCTTCATTTCTCTAAATACCACATCTCAATTATACACAACCTTCTTAGTTTATGGGTTCCAAAGCTTATAACCTTTGAGACCATCTTTATACCCAATAAAGATACACTTTTCAGCCTTCTTATCTAGCTTATTCAAGTTTGCCTTTGGAACATGAACACGAGCCTCATAGCCAAATACCTTGAGATGTGTGAGATAATGTTTCTTACTAGTACATACCTCTTGTGGAGTCTTGTCATCCAGTGTTGATGAGGGTGATCTCTTGACCAGGTACCATGCAATACTCACTGCTTATGCCCATAATTCTTGCCCTAACCCGACACCACTGAGCATGCACCTTGATTTTTCCATCGACATCTTATTAATCCTTTATGCAACTCCATTTTGTTGAGGTGTATATGGAGTAGTTTTATGCCTTGTTATACTGCACTTCTTACAAAATTCTTCAAATCCATTCCCGCGAAACTCTCCACCATTATCTTTCCTCGACACCTTAATTCTTTTCTTTGTTTCATTCTCAACAAGAGCCTTAAACTCTTTAAACTTGTCAAAGACTTCATATTTCTTCCCGAGGAAATATATCCAAGCATTCCTCAAGAAGTCATCTATAAAAGAGACATAGTACACAGATTTTCTCAATGATGGAACTGACATAGGTCCAAACACATCATTGTGCACCAACTGTAAAATTCCTTCTGCCCTCGTTGCACCAAAGGGGAATCTTACCTGATTATGCTTCCCATATACATAATGTTCAAAAAAATCAAAATCCAAATAGCAGTTAGACATACTTTCAACCATACCTTTACCGTGTAGTAGTCGAAGACCCTTCTCCCCGATATGCCTTAGTCTTTGATGCCACAACATAACCTTTTCTCCAGACACTGTAGGAGTATTTTCTTCTTCTGCTCCAATATCAGGAATGATGGATCTATTACACCCATTAGTAATAATATTTCCTTGCAGCTTATACATAGTTCCAATCCAAACACCATTTGGCAACACCATTGCTCCTCGAACCATCCTGCAGGTTTCTTTTTCAAATACTTTGTTTACCCCTGCATCGTCCATTGTTGCTTACAGAAATCAAATTTCTGGGCAATCCTGGGATGTGCAGAACACCAGGCAGTGTTCTAATCCTTCAATCTATGAGCCTCAACTTGACTTTACCTCATCCTATGATTATGGTTGTCGAGTCATCACCTAGGAAAACATTACCTCCATCATACCTTTCATATTCACAACACCACTCCCTGTGGGGAGTCATATGAAAGAATAGACCCGAGTGAACCAGCCATGCCTTATGATCTACGTGTGTGCTTGAAGAAGCCAAGTACACATCTCCTCCTTCTTCCTTAGAGGTATTTTATTCTGTAGAGGGAGCACCTTCAAATCCCTTCACTTTCTCAACACTTTTGGATCTACATTGCTTCTTGAAGTGCCCTTCTTTTCCACATCTCCAACATACCTTTACACACTTTCTGGAAGATTTAGATCTACCCTTAGACTTAAATCTCCCACTTGAGGACTTGGATCTATTCCTTTCCTGGGAGCGTCCTCTTGCAAATAATGCATCTGTGCTCTGTCCTTCCACGTTCTTCCATCTCATCTCCTTCAATAACAAGGATGAGACCACATCATCGAAACTCAAGGTAGTTGTATTACTACCTATGACCATAACCAAACTATCCCACGAGTCTGTTAAAGAGCATAGTAAATTGATACACTTATCTTCATTTGAAATTTTAATCTCAACAGATAACAACTGACTTACCACGGTATTGAAGGTGTTACAAATGCTCTGTCACCGAGTCTCCGTCTCTCATCCTCAGTTTATACAACTTTTTCCGTAGGAAAAATTTGTTTACCAGGGACTTATACTGATACAAGTTCCCCAACTTATCCCATAACTCCTTAGTTGTAGCTTCCCCTGACAAATTTAGTAATACTAAATCTAAGAGACACAATCAGATTGTGCTCTTCGCCTTCTGATCCAACTTTTTCCAGTCATCTGTTGACGTTCTTGTAGGTGTCGTACCTACATGAACTGATCCGGATTTATGCAGGAACGCAACAGAATACACAAATAACCATGAATACAAAGATGCAACGAAAATGACACTTCATTTCTTTAATATCAAAGAACTGAAATTTGTTTACAGACAGAATAGAAATAAACTAGCTAGGGCGTTGGTAGCTTATCTCTAAGAAGAGATGTGGCGGCTACAAGCCTTTGAACTATGTGTTACAATGAGGCTCGAAGGCCTATATATTATTGAGAAACAACGGAAGCCCTAAACATCCAAAAAACCTAACCCTAGGAGATGAAACGCTAGAATATGGGCCCCATCGGGGTAAATTGGTACATCAATTTCCTGGGGTCGTAACTTTGGCATACTATCTCTATTTGACACATATGATACATTGTTAGAAAGATCTATCCGAGGACTGCAATACATCGTAGAAGATATCAACAATTAATTTTTTGACCGATAGATGCTAAAAAAACGTTGTTTAGGGCCTCAAAACGGCTCTAGAAGTTCAGTACCCGAAAAACTGCCAAAAATAGTAAATTATGCTACAATTAAGGAAACTGAAAAATTGAAAGAAACAATGGTGGGGGTCCAAGTGGAATAGGCGAGTGGCCACCAATATCCACCTGGATCATTCCTCCCCCCTTAGGAAGCAATGGTCCCCATTGCGTTGAGTTCCTCCATGAGATGAGGAAACTTCTGCTGAACTTGGTCCCTGGTGAGCCACTTGCCCTGGTGAAAGAGTTCGTCTGCTTTGACAACTCGATATAGTTGGATCCTCTGCTGGCGGGTGGTCTTGATCTATGTGTCCATAATCCGATTAGTTGTGGCTTGTTCCATGCAGTCTGGGTTTAACTCTATTGGTGTGAGTTGTTCTGCCATGTCGGATGTGTCTAGTAGAGGTGGAAAGTAAGGCCGAAGGCGGTCCACATTGAACACTGGGTGCAGACCAAGGAATGGTGGGATAGTGAGCTCGAAGGCGTTGTCCCCTACAACCTTGGTGATGGTGTATGACCCATATCGGAGTGGGCAAAGCTTGCGGTGGGGTCCAATGAGGCACTCCTTCTGCAAATGTAGCCACACTTTGACGCCCACCTAGAAGTTGTGTTGCACCCGATGTTGATAATGTCGCTCCTTGTACTTAGCATTGGCTCTGTCCAATATGTCATAAACCTATTAGCGAATGTGATGAATGCGCTCAATGAAGTTGTTCGCCTTGGCAACTTCAGACTGGACATGAGACGAATCANGTTGCACCCGATGTTGATAATGTCGCTCCTTGTACTTAGCATTGGCTCTGTCCAATATGTCATAAACCTATTAGCGAATGTGATGAATGCGCTCAATGAAGTTGTTCGCCTTGGCAACTTCAGACTGGACATGAGACGAATCAACCTGAGTAGCTGCAAATGGTATGGATACGTCAATGGGACATAGTGGCTGGAATCCCAAGCCCACCTGAAAGGGGTTGTGGTTGGTTGAGTTATGGAGGGCCCAGTTGTAGCTATGTTGTACATCGGGAAGGCTCTCATCCCATGTGCATGGATGCTTTGAGTTGTACATGCGCAAAATGTGTACGATCATCCTGTTGACGACCTTTGTTTGGCCATCAGTTTGGGGATGGAAAGTTGTGGACTTGGTGAGCTTGGTGTCCAGCATTGACTAGAGGCTAGACCAAAATGTACTGAGGAACCTGGTGTCCCGATCTGAGATGATAGACTGTGGGATACCAAAGTGTACCCACACTCATTCAAAGAAGAGTTTAGCAGTGGCTTCTGCTGTGATATTCTTCTTGCAGGTCGCCATAATGGCCATCTTCGAGAATCTGTCGACGACCACGAATACACAATCATTGTCATTACTAGTAGAAGGAAGGTCTGACATGTAATCCATGGACATGGATTCCCAAGATCGACTAGGGGTAGGCAAAGAAGTATAGAGGCCTTGCTTCTTGATGGTCAGTTTGGCAATGATGCAGGCAGTGTAGGATCTGATGTAATTCCTGACATCCTGTCGAAGGTTTGGCCAATAGAAATACTTTTGCAGTACTGCCACTGTTTTCTCGACCCTGAAATGCCAAACGACCCGACTATAGTGCGCTTCCCAAATCATCTTGACACACTCGCTTGAAGGAACATAAAGGTGTCCCAGGTGACATAGTAGTGCTTCCTGGAGGTGAAAATTTGGAACTCGGTTACCCTCCAAGGGCGTCTTGTATGTGTGGCCGAAATATGGATCGCTCTTGTAGAGAAGCGGCCAATCAGAAGTCTCGTTCCCACAAGATTTGAGCATGGTGGTTATCGCCATGATCGGTGGTCAGATGAGGTAGTCTGCAACATTATTGGTGCTACCCTTCTTGTACTTGATGTTCAAACGAAACTGTTGCAGATATGTGGACCACTTCTGATGGCGATCGTTCTGCAACTTCCCTTGTGTTTGTATGAACTGCAGGGGTTGGTGGTCTGTGTGGATGATCGTTTCCTTTCCCAAAATGTAATGCTTCCACTGTCGGCAAGCCTGCACAATGGAATACATTTCTTTTTCATAAGTGGGATACTTTCAGACTGTGTTGGACAATGTGGCACATTGATATGCCATTGGATGCCCCTGTCGAGTAAGAACTGCCCCAATAGCATAGTCAGAGGCATCTATCTCGATCTGAAATGGTTGTTGCAAGTATGGTAATGTGAGCATTGGGGCGCAACAGAGGCAATGTTTCAATTCTGCAAACACCTTCTGTTGATATTTAGACCAAAAGAATTTTTCTTTCACTCCTCCCTTGGTGACTTGACTCAAGGGCCAAGTGATATGAGAGAATCCCAACACAAACCTGCGGTAGAAATTAGCAAGACCCAGAAAGTTGCGAAGCTCTGTTAGAGTGGTTGGGGATGGCCAATCTCGGATGACTTGGATCTTGGTTGGATCCACATGCACCCCATGCTCATCAATAATGTATCCCAGATACTGAACCTGGGTCATGCCAAAAGTGCACTTCTCCAAATTGGCACACAACTTATGTTTTTGTAGTGTTTGGAGGACCTGTCGGATGTGGTGGAGGTGCTCTTCCCAAGTCTAGCTGAAGATCAGGATGTCATCCAAGTACACTACTATAAATGAGTTGGTGAATGGCCACAATATGTCGTCCATCATCCTCATGAAGGTTGTGGGATCATTCGTCAAGCCAAAAGGCATGACCAGCCATTCGAAAAGGCCCTCCTTGGATTTGAATGCAGTCTTCCACACATCGAACGGTTCGATTGGTACCTAGTGATACTCGAACTTCAAGTCGATCTTGCTGAAATATTTCACCCCTTTGAGTTGGTTCAGAAGGTCATCAATTTGTGGGATCGAGTACCTATTCTGGACAGTGATCTTGGTTAGCGCTCGATAGTCAATACGGAGTCTCCAAGTCCCATCCTTCTTTTGCACCAACACGATCAGGCTCCCACAGGGCAATGAACTTGGCCAGATGTGACCTTTTTGCACCAACTCCTGAATCTGTCGCTTGATTTCATCATTCTCCAAAACAGAGCATCGATAGATCGGTCCATTCGGCAGCAGTACACCTGGGGTCAGATCGATGGGGTGCTTGACCTGACAGTGCAGAGGCACCCCTGTGGGTGAGGTGAAGATGTCTTGGTACTCCTCCACGACCTTGTCCATTTGTTGTTGTCGTGCAGAGGAGCCCTATATGGAGGTCGTGGCCACAGTCTTCTTCTTGCCCTGAGGGTGTATCATCAGGAAAACAAATTTCCCGGTTTTGGAAATGAGCTTACTACATTGTTTTGCAGTAACCAAAGAGATAGCGACAAGCAGTGGTACCTCTGGTATCCTGTACAACTTATTTCCCAAGGTAACAATAACAACACGAGCTCGAGACTCATACACAACATGTCACTTCCACAAGTATGGTTGGCCTAATAATACATCACAAACATCAAGAGGAGCAATGTCACATAATACCTCATCGGTGAAGGGCTTGATGTTGTAGGAAAGGCGACATTGTTGGCTGACGCGAAGATCTAGTCCTTGGTGAAGCCACCCGATGGTGTACAATTGTGGGTTTGTTGTCGTCGGCAAGCCCAACTGCTTCACGACCTCTGTTGAAATGAGTTTCTTTTGGCTCTCACTGTTGACGATGAACTGTAGCGGGGAACCCTTTACCCACATCTGGGAGTGGAAGAGATGCTCCTCCTCCTCTGGATCTTTCTGTTCTTCCTTTTGGATCTTCGTGGTGGAAACGATGGCGTTGGGCTCCGCATTAATAATTTGCTTCCCTCTGTCATTCCCCTTCTCTGGTTTTGATTCAGTGTCGGAGCATGCATCTTATTCAAAATCCCTCATCTCGGCCACCAATGATTGTTTGGCCCGACACTCACTTGTGTTGTGAGTGGAGCTCTTATGGAACTCACACCACTTTCTCATGTTCTTCTTTGGATTCACGATGTTAGTCTTTGCTTGCGGCTTTGGCAGGTTGTCTTGATTCGCCATGCCTTAGCTTTGTCCTTTGTTCTGTGGTTTGGGGGCACCTTTCGCTTGCTTTTGATTCGTAGATCCAAAGTCTCGCTTCTTCTGTTTGAATTACTGCTCAATCTTGGCAACATACCAGTATGTCGTACCAAGTGAGGAGATGTCGAGGAACTCCATTTCCTCTTGAATGTATCTGTGTAGAAAACTGCGGTACTTCAACACCAAATGTTTCTCTGAATATTTGATACCCAACTTTGTGCACGGGGTATGGAATAGATTCGTCGGCTCATGCACATCTCGATCCCTTTGATGCTACAGCATAGTCCATTGTATGTACTTATCCTCATAGCTCCCCATGGGATAATATTGTTCCTTGATGGCGTCTCAGAAAGAATTCCAAGTGGGTACGACCGAGAATAGGGAGGGTTCCTCCTCGTCCTTTTTCTCATAGTAGGTTTCCCACCAGTCCTTGACATGGGGGGTGAATTTGAGCAGCGAAAAAATAATATTTTCCCGGTCGGAAAAGTCATAAACTGAGAAATATCATTCTAATAGATTCAACCGCCTATCTATGACGTCTGCATCTATTTGACCATCAAATATGGGAATTTCAAAGTTTACTTGTACCTTAAAAGGGGTTGCACCTTCAGAGTGGCTGTTGGATGCAGATGTGTCACCAGTGGGCAATAGTCGAAAGATCTGGGCAAAGTTATCCATCATCGCATTCCTTTGTTTTTCAAGGGCCTCCTCGAGCAATATTTTGATAGGATCTCTTGGTCCCTTGTCTTTCTTTTCATCCCCCATGGGCGACCATCGGGGTTTGCGAGGCTGATCTTGCAAAGGTTCAACCAAATCGAGCCCTAACTCCTTATACCCTGACCTCGTTGGGGACATGTAAAAAAGGATCAAGAAAGAGAAGACCCCTCTGATACCAGTAATCCATATTTATGTAGGAACGTGACAAAATACACAAATAACCATGAATACAAAGATGCAGCGGAAATAACACTTCATTTCATTAATATCAAATCACTGAAATTTGTTTACAGACATAATAGAAATAAACTAGCTAGGGCGTTGGTAGCTTATCTCTAAGAAGACATGTGGCAGCTACAGGCCTTTGAACTCTGTGTTACAATGAGACTTGAAGGCCTATATATTATTGAGAAACAATGGAAGCCCTAAACATCCAAAAAACCTAACGCCAGGAGATGAAACGCCAGAATATGGGCCACGTTGGGGTAAATTGGTACATCAATTTCCCGGGGTCGTAACTTTGGCATACTATCTTCGTTTGACGCATATGATACATCGTTAGAAAGATCTATCCGATGAATACAATAGTTGGTAGAATAGAGAGATATAATTCAAACGTTAGATGCCCAAAAAGCGTCGTTTAGGGCCTCAAAACGGCTCCGAAAGTTTGGGACCCGAAAAACTGCCAAAAATAGTAAATTGTGCTACAATTAAGGAAACTGAAAAACGGAAAGAAACAATGGTGGGGGTCCAAGTGGAATAGGCGGGTGGACACCAATGTCCACCTGTATCATGAACCGCGACCCACTGATCTCTATCTACCAATAGATATTCCATCTTGAGCTTCCACAACTCAAAACTTTGCCCATTAAATTTTTCGATCTCTATTTTCGAACTGCCTGCCATTTCTCTTCACCTGAAGAATCAATATCGCAGATCTCCCACTATAACAAGGCTTATCACAGTCTCGAGCCAAACCCCTGACCAGAAAGGCGTCCCCCTGAAGCCAATAACTGCTCTGATACCAAATGTATATTTTAACCTTATACAATTATTTACTGCAAACATATTTTCAGTAAAAGAACAAAAAAGATACAATGGCAAATACACACATTACACAGAGATTTTTCCCCTCGAAACCCAAACCAGGAAAACCAACATATTCTATATGTATTCATAACATACATTGTATACAATACAATATACATATAGGAGCTAGCGTCATCCAAAACCCTAATCCAATGACCTAGATTAATAGTCAACAACCCTAATTCCTTAACCGAAAATAAAAAACCATTGAGGAAAAACCATGTGCCGAAAAACCGCCCATAAATGGACACGAAAAACCGAGGACCACCCAAAAATGGACACGAAAACCAAGGAAACAAATTATTACCCCCCTATGCACCCAGCGCAACATAGACACTAGTTCTTGCCATGCAAAGAATATAACTCAAACCCAACATCCCAACTTTTGTACTCTAGAGAAGATTTATCCACTACAAATGCAAACTCTGAGGGAAGAAAAAAGAGTTGAAATGAAAGGAAAAAGATGAATTGAAGGGGAAAGAGGAATCTAGCCTACCCATCAAGAGTCGACCTCATCACAAAGTGATATATTAGACAAGGATTTGATTCCTTGATTTTCCATCCACTCCATCAAACCCAAAAATTCTTCATCGAGCCCAATGGGAAGGTTCCCCATGACGACATCATCCCATACTCTTATCATCTTTCCATTCTCGAGAATCCATGTGAGCTTGGACTGAATTAGATGAGCCACTACTTGGCATAATGTCCAAATCTGAGATCCCTTTCCATTATCCAGTGAATGATTTAGGCATATTTTCTTGCTACCATGAAAATATTTCTTAAAAAGAACTTGCTTCCACTAGTCAAGATTTTTAGTTATGAGATTCCATCGAAATTTCCCCCCTTAGGGCTACATTCACTAGAGTTAGATCTTTTATTCATAGTCCCCCATTGCCTCTTTGGGATCCGACTCCATTCCAATTAATTAGATAGAACTTTGTTGTGTTAGTTTCCCCCTTTGCCATAGAAATTTGTGGAATTCTCTCGAAATCTAACACATAACACCAAAGGGGGCCAACATTGTTGAACATTGATATATTGGAAGGGTTGACAAGAATGATTTAATAAGGACAATTTTGCCCTCCAAATTCAACCATTGTGATCCATGTTACTACAGTTTACCTTTAATTTTTCCTATTGTATCTTGTTAGGTAGCAGATGTGGGGTTGCCCAGTGAAATCAACATCCCAAGAAGTTCAGAAAACTATGCAAGGGTATTCAGGGATTCGATATATGACTTGCAACTAATGGATACTTATATTCCATCCATAGATATGAATGTTTCCACTATTTACTTTTCCCCTAGAGGCATCAACGAATTGATCCAAAATGGGCTTGAATTTCTTATCTACAACTGGGGATGCTCCTCCCATCAATAAAGTATCATCGATGAATTGGGAGTGATTAATCTCTTTAATCCCCCTTTTAAAATTGATTCCATGAAAATTGTCTGAAACTCATTCCAACTCAAGCCTTCTACTCAAAGAATTTTCCATTATGATGTATAATAATGGGGAGAGGGGACAACCCTACCTTAAAATACTATTGCTTCTAAAGAACTTAAAAGGTATCCCATTAACCAAGGGAGTGATCCATGGTGAGCTAATGCATGCTTTTACCCAATGAACAAAATATTCATTAAATTTAAATATACTAAGGACAACAAAGATGAATAAATGTTTTACTTAGTCAAATGCATTGGCCATATCCATTTCAATAATCATCCCTTTTTTCTTTATTCGCCCTCTTCAGATAAATAACCTCTTGTACCAATATTATATTATCAACGATCTATCACTTCTCCATGAACCCACCCTGATTGTTGGAAATAATCTTGGAAATAATATTTTTGATTCTATTGGCCATTCTTTTGGTTAGGATCCTATACGAGGAGTTATGCAAGGAAATCAAACCAAATCTTGAGAAGGATGAGGGGTTAAGATCTTTGAGGATAAGGGATAAAAAGGAGGAGTTGGTGCAACCCCCTAACTTATTATTTTTTTGGGAGTGGATGAGCATGCATTTAAGATCAAATTTGATAATGGGCTAGCAAGCATGATAAAAGTGGATTGAGAATCCATCCAAGCCCATAACCTTGTCAGGGGCAAGCCCCCGTATCACTTCTATAATTTCAGCTTCCTTTATTTCTTTACATAGCCATGTATTCTCTTCTTCAGTGATTAAAGTGGGGTTATTATCCAACATTGTGAAAGTGGAATCTGGATTAACCTCTTCTCTCATAATATAGAGTTTCAAGATGGGATTGAGTTGCTTCCTTGATGACTAGGAAATCACTCAACCTTATTCCATCGGTGAGAGTTATCTCTTTAATTTTATTTCTTCTTGCTCTTTCTTTGGTCTGTATGTGAAAGGAATTTGTATTTTTATCACCATACTACAACCAAAGATTTATGGACTTCAATCACCACATCTCCTCTTCCTTCATACTTGATTTGTATATTTTTCTACAAAGAGATTGCTCCTCCATTTGATTACTCATTGTAATATATTTCACCTTCACTCTGGTTTGTAGGTCTCCAAGTTGTTTCTATAGTGAAATTCTCTCTTGAGTAAGTGATATGTAAGAATATTYGGCCCAYGCTTTTAAAGCAAGCTTAACTACTTTTAGTTGTTGCTCCTAGATAAATGAAGGAGACTCGACGATYGGTTTACTCCATTCTTCAATAATCGCTTCCATTACTTAAGGATCATGAAGCTAAAGAAGACAAAATTTGAATGGGAGAGGCCCAAAGTCCTGGGAACGACAAAATGCATGGGAAATGGGCTTGTGATATGAGACRCCATACAAGATGATCTTGGAGGTTATGATYCAATTATTTATTAGAAGTTCATTATTCATGAGAAATCAATCCAACTTAGCCGGTATGTGGCCCAACTTAACTCTTCAATTCAAACATGTGTACTACCCTTTTAATGGGTTAACATCTACTACGCCCTAATCTACCATGAGATCCTACATTTTTCTCCGAAAGGGATCCCTTGTTATACTACTTCCACTTTTTTCTTTATTGGAGAGAACCACATTGAAAACCATGGCCATGATGCTGGTCTGTGTGAGATTTAAGTCTTTTAGTGACTGAAGAGAATGCCAATATTCTTCCTTTTCCTTGCAGTTAATTGGCATGTAAACATTGAAAATAAGAAATTTGTTACCTATGGATTGATGTATGAAACTTTCATAATTCAATGCTAAGATTTATGGGAAAATTCGAGATTAAAAATAGAACTATCATGTAAAGAGAAAATTCCTCCTAAAGCTCCTTTAGAACTAATTGCTAGTCCTTCACAAATTTTCCAGTGCTTCTTGTCAATCTTGAGCATATCGACTTCCTCGAGCTTAGTCTCCTAGAGGAGGAGAATAGTTGGATTTTCAAAATTTATTAGATCTTTGGTTGCTACTTCTTTAAACCTATTTCCCATGCCTCTATGGTTCCAGAAGACTATATTTATTATTTAACATTTGGGGGTTTGTGACTACTGCCTTGCTAGCTACTTAGCAGTGCTCGAGATCCTAGAATTTTAAGTGTGTATAATCTGGTTCCTGCTCCCAATGAGCTTTCTATAGTTGTCTAAATACCCAAAAAAAATTCTTTTTTTGTTGCTTCCTCTCTTTTATCTTATGTAGGTTTTCTCACCACCATCCTAGGTTGTCATTCTTCCTCTCCTTCAAGTTGTTGTTGGGATTTCTTTCTAGTCAATGCCCCATTTGGATGTTGTTGGGGTTTCTCAATGATGGGATCGATTTCTTCTTACTTGTTTGAAGTAGTATCTACTTACATGGCCAGATGAATCTCTACGTGTGCGTTTGAATAGATAGGTGTTCTGGATGGAAAAATAGATCTAGGGTCTTTCACAATGGGGACAATTATTTCAACCATTATAAGTGGCTCTTCTTGGGAAACAATATCATACCTATTTGTTGTTGAGATCAGATACGAGATTTGTGAATTATTCCCTCGAAAAAAAATATTTTGGGGGGTTGTAGAGACATTATGATGGGAATGCACAACCTGATTTGAAATGGATGGAGCCACCTCTTTTGTGACCGATGGAGTGGTTTGGTTCCCACTTGTGGGGTTTAAGTGTTTCGTTTCTAGATTTTTCTTCATTGTTTTCCATTGCTCTTCCTTATCTAGAGCTACTTGAGCTTGGGGATGGTTCTTCTTACAATATTTGGTAAAATGCCCATATTCATGACCAAATTTACATTTAAATGGTAATTGTTCACAGTCCAATTTATATACATGGTTCTAGTTGTCCAGGGCTAGAATAATAGCTTCCAACATTCGTTTTTTCCAAATCTACCTCAACATGGATTCTTGCACATGCAAACATACCAACCTTTGGTTCAAATATTTGTATGTGTTGGGGGGTGTTAGTCCCTAAAGTTGCACTTGGGTGCTAGAGGGCAAGCTAGGGCATCATCAAGTTATTGCAATGGTTTTATGGATAAAGATTTGTATGGGTTTTTAGCTTGTTTGAAGGTTGGGTTAAAAGTAATATAATGATATCAATACCAGAAATGCAAGATCAAATTCCAATCTCATTGGCTTAATAAATGGTAGTCAATCTGATGAATTAGAAGGCAAGACGCATAAAATATGTAAGTTTTCAATTTGTCCACTCACATAAGAAATATTTGATCTTAAATATCATTCAAGAAACAAAGACATGTACTTAAATACATACCTAGTAATGAACAAGAAACAATAAAATCTTCACTGGCTTAATTCATAAACAAAACATATCAAATGCTTAGCAAAGATAATATGCACCCAAGTAAGAAAAGATTGGAAATAGAGACAAGAAAGAAGGTCCAACCATTAGATAACATTTTCCAATTAGTCCCAAATGAAACAAGTCTTAGTCTTACAATCTGAAACAGAGTTTTCAAAATGAAACTGTTCTCAACCTACCCCCCTCCTTTAGTGCCTTATGCTTTATGTTTTATAGAAAATGAAAATACAAGCGAAGACAATTTAGATCCACATAAATAGGGATTTGATCCTATAGTTATGATTACATGGGATATTTCATATTTAATCAGGTTTTCAAATTTCAAATACATAAGGTATGACTTTGAAATAGCAGAGAAAGACCTTCTAAATGTGACATAGCATCTTCAAAGAAAGACTTTCAAAACTAAAAACCTAGTGGATAGGGATAATCCCTAGATATCAACTTTGCCCTTATCTTGCAAAACAAATCCTTCATTTTGTTGTTGGATGACATCTTTGACTTTCAATTCGGGGCATCGAACTCTTTGGTGTTGCCTTTTACCACAACAATTTCAGTTTTGGTTGTTATAAGCATCTTTTACCAGTCGATTTCACGCGTTGCATAATGGAGATCAAATGTGTAGCACATCTGTAATTAATCCTGTAACTATCAGCAAGATGCTTAACTATAAAACCGGGACAAATATTCCAACTTAAGATCGAGAATATTCATTATACCCTGGCTAAAATCTGGATTTTGCTTTGAACCTCTGATTTTCTGCCTAGATTTTATATGCTCTGCCACCCGTCCCTTAATCTGGAAATTTATAGAAAATTTATTCCTGATTAGACACAAATTTCTCTTGAACCATTTAGAAATTTAGCAAACCCACTGAGGTCAAGGTAAATGGATCCATTTGGGAGGTGGGTTTTTGAATGGTTTCATCAAATTCCTTACGATTTGGTAAAAAATAAGGCCTGAAATTCCCTTCAGGAAATATGACGGGATTTTGCAAAACAAATCTTGGAATGTGAATGTATATTTCAAATTGCCACCACCTGTACCTAAAATGCACTGATCTAAACTTGATTGTTTATTTGATTTGCCTGGAAACCTGGAGATAATATTTTGACAAGATCTTCATAATAAATTCAAATCCTTGAAAATGGTCATATGAAAAACAACAAGCAAATTTCAAGCATTTATTTATGTATAAAAGTCCAAAAGGAAACAATATGTATTCCACTGTTGGATTTATCTTTTACTGTCCCTTTGATCAAATATGCGTTCAAAGATCTTCAACTGCCCTGCATCTGCTCTTCATCTTAAGGTTAACCAAGTCAAAAAACCATCACATTGACCTTCGTATTTGATATTGACAATAGGCCAAGAGCTAAAGGCACATATCTCTTGATATTTTGTTCTCCATCAAGGCAAGAATAATTGATTGAGCCACCTCATCATTTCATGATCCAACATAGATCAATTCAAGAGATACAAAAATGAACACCATCACATCTATGCAACCTTTGAGTGTGATAAAATAGGCAAAACAAGTCTAAGCACCCCCTCCTTTTGAAAACCATCATAAGCTAACCCAAGACCATAATCACCTCATTTAAGATGTTTGACTCATCCTTACTAACGTACTTTGCAAGAAATGTGCATACAGTATCACACAACTTACAATATTGACTGCAAACATGGCTCCAACAATCACATGATTATCATTGCTAATGAAATACTTGTTTATTTGTGTAAGACCAACATCGACATCCCAAAGGAGAATTAAACCCAAACTGACACCAACACTGGTAAACTTTACTTGACTTTTGGGCACACTGCTCAAATGAAACACCAAAAATCTATGGACTATTCCCGTTGGCAATATTATTGACACATGGTGATGCATTTTAATTCTAGATGTAGATTTGGCTCTTTGAACAAAAATGATGAAGAAAAAGATTGTAGAAGGTTTTAAGGCTTTGACAATTTTTTATAAGAACCAAGTCAATGCTTTAAAATGCAAACCAAGAGAACTTAGACTGATGATAAGCATATGTTGCAAATTGATCAGAAACGAGGTTTTTAAAGGCAATGAAATGACTTAAGCAAAATGACGCAAGGATTTTAGACTTAGCAAAGTAGGTGTAAAAACGATGAGTGGTTAACATTTTTTACAAGATCACATTTATGGTTGTGTTGCAAGAATGTCCTTGTTCTGGTAGCGCGCCTGTCTTTGCTACATGTGCTGCCAGAACTTGGCACAAGATACCAAAATTTTACCCTGTAGATCTGGATACTAACAAGGGGTATACTAGTTGCTCCAACTTCAGGGTGGTTGGGAGGATCGATTATGCCTCTATGTTGGACCAATTACATCAAACCAAATGAGTGTCTTCTTATTCTTATTGTTCATTAATGACTATTAATTTATGCTAATGGTGGTAATGATTATAATACATTATTTGAATGTTAAACATGATGTGTGCAATGGAGTGTATACTTGTTTACTTTGCATTATGTTCAAGTGTCAGACCTTCTAAAATGGATAATTACTTAGTATCATGGATTAGGCACATTTCATTTAGGGTGTTGGCTAGTTGTTCTACGAAATGGCTTTTTTCACCGGAATCCGACGATATAAATTTACATGAATCACTATTTTTTGTTATTCAGAATCCATTTTTGAATGCAGAAATGGATTCAACACGCTGAAAAACTCCCAGGGCACTCAGATTTTACAGAAATAATCACTTAAATCTATGAATCCAACAATTTCTCGCTAAATTTCGGGCAAATATCCCTGGAAAAAATCTTCATTTCGTGGAATCTTTAGCCTACGGCTTTCATTTAGTGTTGAATTAATATTTCGAGATTAATTGTATTAAATACTAAACCCATGTACTTTATATTAAATTATTATTAATATTTTTGTTATACTTTAATTATTTCATTAAAAAAACAAGTTTGAAGTTATAAAAAAAAGCAAGTTTGAAGTTATAATGTGATATATGTGTAACTCCCATGGGCCTAAGGGAGGTTAGGACAACACATATGAGTGAAATCGCATGTAACCACCTTTGCCACTATTTGAATGCCTTTTATTTGGTTGAGTAGTGGTGAATTGTCTTCTCGTAACATAGTGAATCGTTGAAAAGATGCATTTCATTGAGTGTCGAATTAATTTTTTGAAATGTATTGTATTAAATATTAAAACCATGTGCTATGTACTTTATATTAAATTAGTATTACTATTATTATAGTTTAATTATTATTTAATTTAGCCATTAAAAATAGTATTAGTATTATTATAGTTTAATTATTATTTAATTTAGCCATTAAAAATAGTATTAGTATTATTATAGTTTAATTATTATTTAATTTAGTTATTAAAAAAACAAGTTTGGGGTTACAATGTGGTATATGTGTAACTCTCAAGGGCCTTGGGGAAGTTAAGAAAACACAAATGGGTGAAATCCCATGTAACCAGCTTTACCATTGTACTAAATAGTTAATGCATTTTATTTAGTATAATGATGGTCGAGAAGTGGTGAATAGTCTTCTCAAAACATAATGAATTGTGGAAAATAGGCATACAAATTGTTCGCAAAAAAAACATGAATGAAATGTGAAAAAGATTTGTAATGAACCATATAAAAATCCATATTACTTTCTTCCATATTGAATAACTATAAGAGAGTTTACCACAAATATAATAATAAGCATGTTGTGCCTCTATAAAAATGCTAAAACCCTTTCGTCTATATACCTTTGTTGTAAATCGAATATATATAGCAAAGGTATACAACACTATCTTGTCGGGTAACTAGCCCATAGTCATTTGCATCAAATGAGATTTTATTGATATATTCATTGTTAGGAGCAATGCTCAATTAATGTTAATTGAGCATGCATGTATTCTATCTAGCTCTTTTTTTCAAATGAAAATTAGCTCAAAATTATATTCAGATGTAATTTTTTTACATTCTTGTATTCTTGATCATATAGCCCAGTCAAAGATTGATAATAAGCTTAGTTCAAAATATAGACAGTTTTAAAAAAGGATCATACATATCTCCTTAAAATATAACCCCCAAAAAAGCTTTGTCAACCACAAGAAAATCATTCAAAAAGAGTACTAAAACTATTTCTTAGATCTTATCGCCCAGGATGTTGGATTTCAAAAAAGATACAAATGTTCCATTGATGTTGCTCCTCCTGGTTCCCATTGGTAATATGTTATCTTGCCTTCCAGATCAGTGAGAGCTGATTTCGATAACTGATCTGCTTATTTATTAAATTCTCTATAGACATGGTGAAAACTAGTAGTCTGGAAGCCCTTTAAGAGATCTTGAATTCTACTCTTCCAGCCTTCTAACGAGTACCCATGCAGCTTGGCTTTACCATTTAATCATTCAATAATCACTCTGGAGTCTCCACAAGCTTGAATCTTTGGAAGAGATAGATGAGAGGCTAAGGTGAGGGTCGCCCAAATACCCAACAACTCTGCCTTAGTATTGGTGCCTTCGCCCCCATTTAAAGTCCATCTAAACACACAAGAGTCAAAGGTTTTGATTACTCCCCCTGCCCCACACATTGCCTTATTATTCTGCGAAGCCCCATCAAAGAAGGCTAACGAATAACCATCTAAGTAAAGGAGATTTCAGTCTCTCAAGGGAGCAACTAGAATAGAAGTAGTATGTTGCTTATAAAGGCCCAACACTTTAATGTAGACAATATGTATAGACGGCTGCAGGTTTTCAAAGATAGCGTGATTTCTTTCGATCCATATAAACCAGATGGTGATCGCTGCAAGAGATGGATCCACCGATTTATCTTTAGTCCATTTATTAAAGCAATCGAATAAATTCTTACCTTCCCAATTCCTCTTGATATTATAAATACTTTTTAATCTGTCCCAGATCTTTTTGGAAAACATATAGTCAATGTATTCTATCTAGCTCAATGCCAAAAACCATACATGGCACAAGTTGTTTAAAAAGTAGATAAAAATATTTTTGTTGCTTCAACAAAATGGCTCAATTCAATCTTGCCTTATATTTTCCATTATCCCAACATTCCTCTAAAACAAATCATCCATGAAAACATCATGAGAAGTTAAAGATGGAAATGAAAATGCCCTTAATATGGGATTCATGCTTGGATTGATGAGGCTAGAAAAAAAATCTTGCGATAAACATTGATATCCATTGTTTTGTCCAAATAAATGCTCATAATTTTTTTAATGCACTCGATGATATGAACCCTATAATGACTTTTACATAGCAAATCAACAACCCTTCCATTATCCCAACATTCCTCTAAAACAAATCATCCATGAAAACATCATGAGAAGTTAAAGATGGAAATGAAAATGCCCTTAATATGGGATTCATGCTTGGATTGATGAGGCTAGAAAAAAAATCTTGCGATAAACATTGATATCCATTGTTTTGTCCAAATAAATGCTCATAATTTTTTTTATGCACTCGATGATATGAACCCTATAATGAATTTTACATAGCAAATCAACAACCCTTGATCCAACCTGAGATCTTAGATTCAAATTCTACAAGTTTAAATTAGACAAAAAAACGCCTCTTGTAGATTTTCTCATTATTACCGGGTAATACTATTACTCATACACCCTCCTTATCATTTGTGTTTACTATTAGAGAGTTAGAAAACTAAATCAATAATAATTGCAACAAAATGCAAAAGGGATTAAGGGATTGATTCATGCGATGTAAAAATATAAGAAGAAAAAATGGCAATATAATGTAACTGTGAAGAGTTGGACCACCATCGTCTATGTGACTCTTCACATCTTGTACTTGTCATTTCTTATAATTTCTCTAACCTACGCACTAAAACCTTGTAAAACTTTGATCGTGAGTGCATTAGAAACCCTATTAGGCACATTTATATTGACTTTGAATACCCATCAAGTTTATAATTAGAGTGATCCAAAAATATATGCCACTATTGATCAAGAAGAGTTATTATGGAGAGAGGTCAAGATGTACTGTATAGTGCACCAAACAGTGGCAAAGAGATAGCATGGTGTTGGTGACATGCAAACAGTTTACAATTATTAGATGTAATGATTATAAAATAAGCTTAAACAACGAAGAAAGGTTATAACATATATGTGCAAAGCGCTATAATTGAAATGACTATTACTCATTGATATGGAGATTACCAAAGGGATCATATTTAACAATTTTAATGCTTTCCTTCTTTAAGTTGGTTATGCCAATAATTAAATATCCTAATAATCGATGGATGAAATGTTTAATGGAGAATTGATTATCACATATAATGCATTGATAACAAACACAAGGTAAAAAAAGAGACACAAATGACTATACAAACATAGGAGTAAGGGTATATGTTAATTTGTAAGTAGACATTACTTTGTGACATGTGACAATAAGGAATGGATAACATCTACAATGGAACACATGTAAAGAGGGGTTTTCCTAGTTGGGGAACTCATACTAAAGGGAATTACTTGGATAGAAAGTGTAACACCAAAGCATTTTACTCGAGCAAGTTGGAATGTACATGTGAATTAGCTCAATGGCTGGCTTGTCTTTTGAATGTTGAGAGAGGTGTTCACACTTTTCTTTTGTATCATTGCTTATGGGCCATTGCTTTCCTATCTTAGTCAGCTTTGGACCACACCCTCGATGTAAGGTACTTGTCAAGTGATTATAAGTGCACAAATGATTATATAGACACAATGGAACCCTTCCCATTGGACCCTATTTCATCTTTCTTTAGAACTGAGGGAAACACGCACTTGTCTTTGACCAACCCTATTTCTTCTTTCTCCCCAAATTCAATCACAAAATGAACTAGCTACTAGGTCATTCTTATCTTTTTCATATTACATATACCACAATGGATCCAATGAAGTGGATCATATCATGTTATAATCGAGAATAACTTGAAACAAGGATGGTAAATTATAAGAAAGAAACATTTTTTCTTATAAATAATGGGTTTTTCTTTGTTTCAATGGGGATGCTCCCTATTGTGGCTAGTTTGGTACTTTTTCAAGCTATCATAGATCTAGAACCATCTATGCAACATATGTGGCAAGGCAATGAACCAAGTCAGGAAAGAATCTGCAAAATCCTAAGTATGCAAATCTCCCTAAAACTTTGCACACGAAGACCTTGTCCGCAAGGGCACCATACTTAGGAACTCTATGGAAGGAGACTAAAGGCATACAATTTATTTGACTTATTGTATCACAACTATGCATTTAAGAATCTTTCTA
>ML785384.1:324936-334946 GCA_009831015.1 Picea engelmannii
GGGGGGGGGGGGGGGGGTGGTTCATCCCTTGACTCAAAATCAACTCTGTCAAACTTGGAAAACAAGCGAAGGAAACTTTTGGATGACAGGGAAGAAACATGGCAGTTAAAAAATCATGCTCTATGGTTGGACTATGGAGACGAAAACACAATTTTTTTTAGGCCTATGTGATGGGTAGGAAATTAGAAAATACCATATGGATCCTGAATGACCATCGTGGTCAAGTTGTCTCCTCCTTTTAGGGTATGGCACAATTGGGGAACATACGCTTTCAGAATCTCTTTAATGTAGATAAGCGGGTCACTATTGTAGAGATAGTCTGAATAGATATTTTCTTCCTGAGATTTGTGAATGAAGAAGATAATAGATCCCTAATGGAAGAGGTTTCAGAAGAAGAGCTCAAGGAGGTTATCCATAGCTTTCAAAAGGATAAAATTCTAGGTCTGGATGGATGGGCAATTGAGTTTTTCTTAGTCCTGTATGAGCTTACAAGTCTCGACATTTTACAATTGTTGGAGGAATCCCGCTCACAAGGACACATGTATGCGTCGCTCATTTCTACTTTCATTTCCCTGATACCTAAAAATGATTTTCCCTAATCCTTATAATATTTTAGACCAACCTCTCTCTGCAACTGTATCTATAAGGTGGTGGCAAAAGTAATTGCTAGAAGAATGAAGAAAATTCTCTCTACATTAGTATCGAAAGAGTAGTTTGCATTTCTAGAAGGAAAACATATTCATGAAGCCATTGGAGTGGCTCAGAAAGGCCTTCATAGCGTCAAAACTAGGAAAGCCAAGGGAATAGTGTTGAAGATCGACTTGTCAAAAGCTTATGACAAATTAAGTTGGTTATATATCAGGCTTCTTTAACTCATTTGGGGTTTGAGGTTCCCTTCATAAATTGGGTAATGAGCAACAGTATGTCAGTTTCTTTTGTTGTGCTTATTAATGGATCCACATCTCCATTTTTTCACGCAGAGTGCGACTTAAGAGAGGGTTGTCCATTGTCTCCCCTTATTTTTCTATTGGTCGTGGAAGGGCTCAAGAGAGCACTAGAGGAGGCAAAACATCAGAGGGAGTTTCTTGGAATCTCAATCTCCCCTACTCCGAGGATCACTCACCTCCTCTTTGTAGATGACTTCCTAATCTTATGTAATGGGCGTCGCGAGGATGCTAATAAATTGCATGAAATTTTGGAGCTTTCTGGTCGAGCCATTGGTATGCAATTCAGTGCAAGAAAATCCTCGTTATCAATTGAAAATTTCGAGGAAGACGAAGTAGATCATTATTCTGCTCTTTTTCCATATGAACTAAGAAATTTTGATGCAAGATTGAATACCTTGGGTTCCAGCTCAAGACGAACTGCTACAAAAAATAAGATTGATCCTGGCTTATAAAAAAATTGGAAAAAGGAATAAAAGGGTGGAACTACAAGTGGCTTTCCAGACCAGGTAGGTTGGTACTGGTAAAATCGATGTTGGAATCCATTACAATTTACTGGATGTCCTTAGCCAAGATTCCTAATGGTGTTTTAGATAAAGAAAGGAGGTTATGTTTCAAGTTCTTATGGGCAGGGACTCATAAAAATTTTGTTCTTCGATGGGTGAGATGGGAAAATCTGGCAACCCCAGATACGCTTGGAGGTTGGGGCCTAAAAAATATCTTATTATTTTCCAAATATTTGGCAGCCAAAACTAGTTGGAGGTTGGTTACAACAACGAGCCTTTGGACAACTATGGTCAACCACAAATATATGCATTCAGAGTCTCTAGAGGAATGGATCGATAACCCATTAAAAAAGAGACCCAATTGCTCAATTATCTGGAAGGAAATCATTAACTCCTTTCATGTTGTAGTGGATGGACTTGCCAAGTGCATTGGAAATGGAGAAGAGGTGCGTATTAGAGCAGACCCTTGGCCTGCTAGTGGGAACAGGCACTTGCTTCCTCTGGAACTGATTCATCATTTACACCTACAGGGTTATTATTACATTAACCAAATTGTCGATTTGGGTCTTACCATCATTTAGAGTTAGGGATGGAAGGATGCTACTCAGTTGGGGTTGGGGAAGATCCACTCTACTGATTGGAATAACTATATTAGAGCACTAAAAGCATCCCATATTCCGATAATGGACAAGGAAGATGAAATTATATGGAAACATGTGTCGCATGGTGTTTTTACACCAAAAAGTGGGTTACATCCAACTCAAGATTGATATCCACATAAGGGAGCGAATATGGTGGTGGAAAGGACTCTGGAAAACAAGATGTCGCTTTAAAGTGTGCATATTTATGTGGTGCATAATTGAAAACAAAGTACCTACATGGGATACTATGAAATGAAGGCAGAAGGAAGGACCAAGATGGTGTGCCCTGTATAGAGCAAATGAGGAATCAGTCCAACACCTATTTATACTTTGTATTTTTGTATAGGAAATTTAGAAGGTATGCTCTGCAAAGTTGGGATAGGGCTGCAAGTGGCATGGACTCTCAGTGGTGGAGGACTGGAGAGAATGGGTTACAAACCTGACAAACCGTCGGATAAAGGCACTACTGCTTATTGTCAACTCGGGGGTGTGGTTGGCAAGGAGTAAAGCCATATTCGAGGATAAGCCCTCGATCCCAGAGATAATCGTTGCACAAGGAATTAATATTCTTTCACATTTCTCGCAAGAAAAAGGTAATGAACCTGTTCAGATAGTGGCGGAAGAACAAGTGGATCCCTCGAGACCTTGGGCCTTTTTTTATGGGGCTTCTTAAAATAGAAATCAATCTTGCGGGGGAGGTGCACAGCTTTATCTCTCAGATAGGAATTTCTTCAAAGTCAAGATGGAGTTGGGTTCGAGCACAAATAATTATGTTTAGTTCATGTCTTTAAAATTTCTCTTACTTTTTACGGGGGAAAAAGATGTCAAATCCATCCAGATTTTTGGTGATTCCATGACAACAATAAATTGGGCCAGAAAAACTAAAAAATGCCACAACATCATTTTACTTTCTTTACTTGACGAGGTACATATATTTTTGGACTCCTTCATTCTTTCACTGTGCGATATGTTTACAGGGAGCGAAATTCAAAGGCGGACTTGCTTTTTAAGGAAGGCATTCAGTTGGGTTATGGGAAATGGTTAATTGCTGGAAAAAAAGAAGAACAATATTTTGAATATTACTGTAGACCGTTCATTGAAGAGTTGGCTCCTCTAGATATTCTGACTTAAGCAATTTTTTGTGTCTCAACCTTGGTACATAATATATTGAGCTTTAGTTAGTATATATTAATAGAATCAAGCTGACTGTTTTGAATTTTTTGACATGTGATGATATGGATAGTTTCTGGAAATACTCTCGGGTGGAATAATTACTTACATAATCTGTTAGATTCATAGGTGGTTATTTTGTAAACTTTTGGGTTTTAGTAGGACTCTTCGAAGAGTTGTGAAATACATGGACACATGTTAGAATGTAAATTTATTTTCTCTACAGATGAAATTAAATTTACACTTTTTTTTCTAAAGAAGAAAAAAATATATTCATTTTTTTTTTTTTTTAATTTTCATTTTAATTTTTTTTCACTTTACCCCCTTAGTCCTAGGTTGTACATACTCACTTTCTTTTTCTCAATTGATTTAGTTTCATCTTGATTTTTAATTTAACTTTTTACATTTTCCCCTCCACTCACTAAAATTCAACGTAATATCCCATCAGACCTCTCCGCAGGTTTCTCCCCATTGGTCCCCACATTTACTTCATAGTAAGTTCCTTGGGAAATTACCATCTAGGACAACCTACCTATTCTCTATAAATCCCCTCCTCCCCTCCCAAGTATCTTGGGAATTATATTACCCATTGAAAGTTTTATCCCAAATACCTTTGAAAACTTAGCATATTATAATATTTTTTTTTAGGACCTCGAGCCTAGCTCATTAAAAGAGCTCATTGGACCATGTCGTCGGGAGAAATCATAAGAGAGCCACGTCGTCGAGAGTCTTGGTTATTGAAGGATTTACCTTTTACAAGATTTACTTCACCTTTTGACCAAATACCATGACGACCATATATTGTTGGGGGATTATTTTAATATTATTATGGGAGAACATGCATTATTATAATATATATGTTTGAAGCGTGCCATCAGAATTGAGCTGGAGTGGGAGTTGGAGTTGGTCGTCAAAACTTACTGTTGGGGTTTACCTTTTACCTACACCTACCAACCCTTTCAATGACCATGCAATTTTTATTATATGGTTGGAAGAGGTGCACCTGTGGGAGACATATTATTTAATTATTAATTCACATCATGGGAGTGAGCGGAAAACCGTCGTCGGGAGTTAGCGTCGAGAAATTACATTAACCAAGACTTACCAACCCTTCCGATGACCAAATACCCCAATGATCGTTCATTTGAAATATTTTCTTTGAAGGGTTAATTTAATCATTATTATTGGAAAACGTGCACATATGAGATGGTTATCTTAGACCAAAGCATTATATTATTTTTATATTTCTCATGCCATCTGTGAGCTTAGTACATCAGAGAGTTGGAGTGTTGTCGAAAGCTAAGCCATAAGAATGAGGTGAGTCCACTGGTGCGGGCATGCAACAAACTCTCCGACGCCAAAGACTTTTGTTGGGGAATTTTATATCGACGAAGACTTTGGACTATGCTTTATTTTGGTGGGGGGGAGGGGTTGTTATTTTTATTTATTTTATGTATTATTATTTATTAGTTTCTAGTTTCACGTGGGTGGGGGATATTTTATTATTTATTATTTTAGTAATTTTTATTTTCACGTAGATTTGGGGTAAATTTATTAATTGTAATTAATGTAGGCCATTTTTATTTAATTTTAACTAATTTCTTTTTATTTAATTTTCCTAATTTTTAGGATGGTAATTGGACAAAATTAAATTACAAGCCATAGGTCCTATGTCTTTCCTAGGTTCTTATTCAAATTAGCTAAAGGGGCTAAAACCATTTAAGTGACTCAATATTGAATTCTCCTATGCATGTGGGATTTTTATTTTCAGGTTGATGATCAACGACTCAGATTCACCCATAGGCATGATCAAGGGTTGTCAAGCACCATTTTTCAAACATGCATGTCTTGGGATGCAGGTGTCAGAATTGAGCCCATGAGCCAAAACAGTAACATAAAACCTCAGAAATCGCAAAGAACAACATATCAGGAATTTGGGGGGAAAATTGCTTTGGCAAACTTTAGACAACCATATCTAGATCTACACACAAAGAAATCAAGCCTCAGATAGCCCGCCAAAAATATAGAAGAGAGAAGAACATGATAACACACCAAATATTGATAGATTGAAGGTCAAAGTTCCCAGAAAACACAAAACATAGAAGAGTCCCAGATTTAATTGAAGAACAATATGTGTAGTGTTCAAGCAATCACAACTCAACCTATAGGAGTCGAATCGAGCCCGCAACAACTCGATGGAAAGCTGAGATAGGGGAGAACGAGACAAGATGATCTTGATCAACAAACAAACACCAGAAACGTCCAAAAACATCACGAGGAACATAAGATGACACCAATGGGAAAAGTCAATAATATTTGTTAATGGATATCATTTGTAAACTACTTTAGAATGAAAATAATCACTCAGGAGTCTCTTCAGCCTCAGTTTGTAACTCCCACTTATTCATTTTCGAAAAATTTAAAAGAAATTTGAAATGTAAAATGACAAAATGAAGGGAAAATGAAGTGAACAATCACTAGAGCAGAAGAGTCTCTCTTGTCTTATAAAAAAGAGCTCAATGAATGTAAGCGAGGACTTTGGTCCTTTGTAAATGAAAGATGGTACTATTTCGTTTGGATGAAGGAAGAGAAAGAGACATTCTAAGAACTTGTGATTTTCGTAGATGTACATGATACTACTATTTGTGCATTTATCTTATGTTTGAGTAGTATGGAGTTCTATTGTATGAACTACTTCTTCATTCTATTCTACATGCTCATGATGTCATATGTTTCCTTATGAGTATAGAAATGATGTTGTGAATGCATTTTACAACTAATATTTGTTGTATTTGTAACATTATTATTAGCACATACCATTAGCATATATGAACTATTTCTGGTTCTAGTGGTATTATCTTTCGCCATACTCATCTATTAGTTTTGCTCTTGCGAGATAGGTCAGCGATAGTTAGCTTAGATTAGTTTTCTTTCAGTTTAGATTAGATTTAGAGTTAAGTAGGATTCTTTGGGGGACAATCCATTATCTTTCCCCTTCTTATTTTATTAATTCTTAGTGGTAACCATGCCCACATACTGGTTGGAAACGCTACACCAAACTAGAGTAGGTATTATTGGGACTTGTCATTGGGCGTTCTCCCTTACATGCTTGACGGGCCATTTGGACCCGTCAACATAAATGGTGCTAGAAGGAGGGTTAAATGACAAGCTGAGCCCGTGGAGTAATTTTTATTATTTGTTTTAATTTACTAATGGCTTCATCCCATATCCCTTTATCAAGATGTCCTTTTGGTATTGTACCTCTCAAACCTCTTAGAAATATTTTACATTTCTTGTCGCAACTTAAATTTAATGGAGAAGGTGAGACAATTGCATTTGAACATGCTTTCAAATTTTGAAAATTTTGTTTTTCTCAAAATATTACTAATGGAAGTGTCATTTGCAGGTTGTTCACTCTCACTTTTGCAGGCTGGGTCAAGAGTTGGTGTGAGACTTTGTCGGCTGGCTCTATTCACACATGGGAGCAATTTATGCATTAGTTTTGGCATGTTTTTGAGAATTATGATTACTAAGATTTGTATGTAGGGATAGCAAAGCTTAGGAAGAATGAAGATGGATCTCTTGAATATTTTGTTATCAGATTTACTCATCTTTTCTACAGATTTCCTTTGGATGATAGGCCCTCTAACAATGATTTGATTTCCTGTCTAGTTTCTCTTACTAATAAAACATATGAGCATGTGGATGAAGAATCTAGATCATTTCTTAATGTTCCTTTACATGTTGATTTGGATTTACATGAAAATGTTGAAAATACTAATGATTTACTTGGGTTCCATATGTCTTGATATTTCTTTACCATTGGGGATATATATCAAATAGAAAATTATTTTTCGGAAGAGATATATGTATCCTCCCACCACTCCATTCCCCCTTTCCTTCCTTGTGATGAAAAATAGACCTCTTTTGTTGTAAATTTGAGTTCATATTTTTCTATAGCCGACCAAGAGGAGGGTTTTCCTGTTGATAATGGGACACTTCAGGTCACATCGATGGTTATTTCAGGTTCTTATTATCCTATCTCGTCTTTTCCATCACAAGAAATGGAGGAGGAAGCTATGGAGAAAAACTTGAATGCTGGTCATTTTGTTAAAGAAGAAAATTTGGACACTCATGAAAATTATTCCTCACCCATGGATAATTTGGAATTAGTTCCTTTTTTATTTGAATTATCCTAATGTTATAAATTCTCTTAGTTTAACAGAGCTAGATCAAGAATATTTTCCTACTGCTGATGGATTAGTTATTGAACCTTCTTGTTCTAAGGATTCTTTCGATTTTACTCCTCTCTTCTAACCATGAGCATGTTTTGAAAGATATTTCATATTCTCTTATTATGTAGGAGCAAAACAACCACTGATCTCTTCACTCCAGGAAAATAAATAAACATACATGACATACCCATTTTAGCATCACAATCCACTTTTTGTTTGAAAGAGGAAAACCATGTTGAGGAAGAACATGTTGATTGTGAAACCATGCCTAGTGTGGAGCCTACCCATTCACAATCAATCACTAATGTGCTTAAGGAAGAGAAAATACCATTAAGGGAGTCACTTTTTGAAAATGTCTTTTGTTCAAGAGAGACTTTTCATTCTCTTAATTCTTCTACTTACTATTTTTTACATCCTGATCTATTTAACTATTTGGTCTTGTAGGAAGCCACCCACCATCCTATTTAATTAGACTCAAAAGGGCCAACCCCTTTTGAAGTACTTGATGGTGGAAGGGTGCATATGGAAGATAGAGAGGACAAGGCCTCTTCCCACGAACTTAGTACAACTTTGGCTTATCAAACTTTTTCATGGGATGAAGAAAGTGCTATAGTAGATGTATATCAAACAATGTATGCTTCTTTTTCATCTTCAATTTTGATCAATAAAGAGTCTTCTTGTCCAAGTAGCCCTTTATTTGAGATTGTTGATGTTAGTGGATTCCACCATTGTGTTGAAGATTTATCTTATACCATGGTGGGTGCTAGTCCATATATATCATTTGATTCCACTAATGTATCTCGAGTTCATGGTTGCTTGAAGTATGATCCCCGAGAGGCTTTCCAAGACAATGAGGCACTTCGATCCACGTCGATGGTTATGTCAGTCCCTCATTCTTTTGGTTTGTCTTTTGGAGTTAAAAAATTTATTAGCACAACAATTCTCTCACTGCGTACACTTCACATGGATTTTATACATGGTTCTCATATGGTATGCTACTTTCCTGTGAACTCCCTCCATCAATTCCATGTTAGTCATGGTATATTTTATAATAGAAATGAAGCATGGCTGGAGGAATCTTATTCAACTAATGTTCCCATGAATCATCACTCTCACATATTTAATATGGTGAATAGAGTTTATCATGTGTTAATTTTTCCTACCTTTAGTCGATTTTTATTCCAAGCTTTGTCACTAATCTTTTGTCATGAACATATGCTTGCAGGCTTGAGATTATATGGATGGATACATTGGCATTATGACTTTACATAGTTCATTATTTTCAACCAGTGTAGTGTAGGATAGGAGTAGGGTAGAATATGTTAGGGTCTTTTCTTTGCATAATTTAACTTTGCTTTCTAGTTTTTAATTTGTTTCATGTTTGCCTTTTTCTTTTTATTACTATTGGTTGAACGATAAATAAATTCTCAGCAGAGGTGGAAACAAATAGAAGGCTTGCATGTTGATTTTCCTTGAATGGATTTTTGGGTCCAAAACTATTTTGATATGGGAAAATTGTTTTTATTTCATTACTCAAAACTTCTTATGTGCAGGGGTAATTTTCATATCACTAATTCAATGCATGTTCACCATGTCAAATCCTTTTCAAGAATTTGTCATCCTACATCTGAGATCTTTTAAATACATGATGATATTTAGTCCCTCACGTGGTGAAAATGAGCACCCAAATTTGTTCCATCTAAATATATACATGATTCTAATTTGAAGACTTTGCTTGATTGAATTAGAGTGTTGATCTTGTTGTCCCATACATAGTGGATGACAATATTAATTGTTAAATTATGCCCATATGAAATCCAAGCCCACTCCAATTTCTTGCAATCTCTTTAGATTATTATTATATCATGGTTTTGGAGTTATCCAAATGGTTGCTTGCACATTGACTATTTTTCTTTGGTTACTTCCAACCAACATAATTTCGTGTATATACTTTTCTTAGCATAGTGAGCTTAATTGTTATTTATTTATTTATTTCGTTTTAGTTATTATAAATTTCAATACTTTTAGTTTTATCTTTTGGACTTTGTCTACACATATCCTATGCTATGTTCTGTTAGTTTTTCAAGGAGGAGTTTATCTTTTACCTTGCAGCTTACTTGATCCAAGTTTCCTTTTATACACAACAACAAGCGATATTCTTTTTAGACTGTCTAGATGCATGTTTTAACATTATGGACAACATTGTTATATGGATCTTCTTGTTGGAATCTCTTTCATAAATTGTTTGACAATCAATCATTTTATTCACCAACTCAGTGGTTGATTGAAAATATAATCCTAACCCCATCAATCATGAGGATTTTAGACCAGATTTCTTCTTGGAGAGCATCTTTCCATCCTTTAGATTTGCTGATTTTAAGTCACTCATTCTGGTCGCATTCCTTACTGATCTGATTTTTATCACAACTTACTAATGTCCCACTTATCTCGATGTTGAATCCATTCGAATCCTTGGGACTTGTAAATACCTTAATGGAATATGTCAATGTGATT
>ML785384.1:342636-366685 GCA_009831015.1 Picea engelmannii
TATGGTTTCTTTGCTTGGAACACTCTTGGGAATTTGAGGATATCAATTTTATGGATTTTCCTATCATGACAAACATCAATTTATTGCCAGTTAGAAATTAGATCTTACTCACTCCATTCATTTATGATTTATAATTCTATCTTTCATTTATAATAGAGAGTCAATCCATCCAGGCTATGATATGAGATTACTTGAACCTTTCCAGAGTGTCTTAATTGCTATCATTTCCACAATGATTTCCTCTTGCCTCTCACAAGGTTGAAGATGATCATACGAATGTTTCACATCATTGTCGTTAATAATAAGAGGAAACACATACCTTGGGGTGAAATACTAGTAATTTATGAATCATATTTTTATGACTAAGGTTTGTTGGTGGGCATGTATCTTTAGAGCATGAATGGAATTATAGATTTGTGGTCCCATTTGTTTAATTTGATTGATTCTAATTGCAGGAACATGACAACATGTCTAGGGGATCCATGTCTCACAACAATCATGACAACATGACAACATGTCTAGGGGATCCATATCTCACAACAATCATGACAACATGACAACATGTCTAGGGGATCCATATCTCACAACAATCATGACACTAAGTCTCATGTAAAAGGGGATATTGCGTGAGAGCAGATATTGCTTATCTCTTAAGAAGAAGGTTGTGATATTTGAGTAAATGGACCAAAAGACAAACACTTGATGACTATTGTCATTTGCATAAGTTTTATGACAACCAATATAGTTCAAGTTTAGAGTAGCTTAGCGTGCTTTGCTTAGGATTAGTTTCATTTTGGTCTTTATTTTTATTTTTAGTTTAGTTTCATTTTAATAAGTTAGTCATTTAGAGGAAGAGTTTTTCCCAAACCGTCATGGTTGATCATCACATTATTTTGTTATGTAGGTTGGGAAATGGTTTGTGCAACCAACAACTCAAGATTTTTTTCTTTTTAATGAAGACAACTTAGGGAAGTGTTAATCTAAGCTTGAATGCTGAGATTCCTTTGAGACTTTTTTAATCAATCAACAAAAAATTTCACCAACCCAACAATTAATCAAAAATATAATATCATTTGTATATTCACATATTGGTTTATGATCTAGTTGATGTTTGGAGTCATTTTAATTATTATTTTGATAACCTCAAAAACTGTAATATCTCCTCTTTGCCTTATCAAAATGAATTATGTGAATCTTTGGGATTAATGATATGTTTTATAACAAAGAAAAATTGGTGCTTTGGTGAGAAATATGAAATGTAATTTATGTTATTGAAAAATTCGGCGTTTTCAAATATGCAAAGGACTTGATCATGTCAAGAAATTTTGAGAGCTTAATGATTTATGGAATGTTTGATGTAATTGGATTTTCAAAAATCTGTTTTGAATTAAATTCCCCATTAACCCATTTTACTAGGTTCTTGAAAGATTTTCTTGTTTCATTAAATAAAAATTGGATTAGAGGATTGTGTTGCAATTTGTTTTTAACTAGATTATCAATTCTCGTAATATTGCTTATTATTCATTTCGAATCTTTACCCTGGGGATATTTTTGTTGGGATTGGTGTTGAATGGTTAACATTTCTTGACTAATTATTTCCCTTGAATTAATTTCCAAGCTTTCACTCAAAACACTTTCACTGTTGTTGCCCCAAATTTATTATTTACTGTTGGGTTCTCTTCTTATTCTTCACCCAATTGTCATTCTTTTTTATCACCGACATTCTAGCTTTAGGCTTCTTTTAGTTTAGTTCTCTTTTTCATGAATTGACTTCAAGTTTAGTTCTTGCTTTCTTCTTGTACAAGTTGCTTCCATGTTTAGTTTGAATGTTGGTACGCTCCCTGAGTTGATTTGACTTCTTAGTCTCCCTTGAGGATTACTCTTTCAATTTTAGTGAGGGGTTGGTCCAATTTTGGTCACATACTAAATAAATATTTTACAAGTCATAAGATGCATGGGTTGCTCTATCTGAATGAACATTCATGAAGTTCTTAGTTGTAGGTATGGACTGATAGTTGTGGTAGAACACATGTTTCTATTGAGCATACCATGATAATCCATAAGTATAGGAAAGTGTCTATCTCAACCTTTTCTTTGAGCTCCATTCACTCCATATTAATAAAATGGACAATACTATGATTGTTTTTTGGAGGACCCGTGGGTTAAACTAAAATGAATAACATATACTCAACAAATCAAAGAAACTCTCGTATCACCCTGCTTTCTTCACACCCTATGTGCATATGAAAATCTATATCTAAAATTTAAAAGGGTGAGCATTTTATGAAATAAAAAGAAGTTGAAAGCATTATTAATAGTGTGGGAAGTACAAGTAAACCCGTCGGGGCTATGGATGCCTGCTGGAAGTGGGGATATGCTTGTATGGTACCGAGACAACATCATTGGGGCGATGGACATTCGTCAGTGGTGAATAAATGCTAATAAAAGAGAGACGAGGAACTGATCCGAAAAGATCTTTTATACGACAATGGTTGAGTTATTATGCATGTGTTTATTAACCATTTAGGAAGTTGAAAGAAAGAGGAAGAATTATAAAAGAAACATCACAACCATATAGACATATTCAGATCTAAAATAAAACATAAACAACAACAAACCATAAACACCAATGTGATAACGAAGTTCGACAATCTCACCTACGTCTCCGGGCCTTTGTCTTAGTGGGTGAGACTTTGTTATTTCTGTTCAAAGCTTTAAAATTACATCTCAGTTGTGCCAAAAGGTTACAAAACTGATTTGGTCTTGTTCTACCATATCTCTAAAACCCAACAAAAGAAATGACACTGAAATCGGATGACCGGAGCTCCCAGAAATGTCCCGCAAAGGTGCACTCCTCAACAACTTCCCTGCATAAAAATGGATTTGGCTTGGCAAATCTTCAACATAAAGTTGCTCTGAATCCCCTCCCCATAGCCTCGAGAAGGCCTGGTTTATATAGATATGAAGTTGGTAACCATCTCCCAACTCCCCCCCAAGATATGGCCTCAAAAAGGTCCCAATATCCCCCCCAAAAGACCAAAATCTCCAAAAAACAGGCTAAAATCCAGAAAAAATCATAGGGTATAGTTGAAAACCCCCTTTTTCTAATATATTGGGGTGCAACCCCTTTTTCGCTGGCCTCTGGGAGGTGGCCAACCACTAACACCTGGTGCACTAGCTCCCTGGATCTCAACTCCTGGTCCCGTGCTGTTGGGCCATGTGGCCACACCCCACGCACTTAAGCAGTTGAAGCCTCTAACAAATAAGCCATAGGTTACGCCCTTGGTTGGCGTGCTAGCCCGATCGACCGGGGCTAACCCTGAACCCTTTGCGCTAGCAACCAGAACAAATTCCAAGTCACATGGGATAGGTCTTGTGACCATAGGTTAACCATAATCCACGCGTGCCAAACATTAATGCACCGGTTACATTGGAATGGTCCTGTGGTATAAGTTTACGCCGAGGGTTGGGGCCAGGCCCCAACCCCAACTTTGCCCACAAATACACCATATGCGACTTTAAATATAAGTGGAGCCAATATATGGTTAAGCACCACCCTCCGACGGGCTGGCTAGCCCGACTTTGCCAAACCCTTCGCCCAGACAAAGGTCACGGGGTCGAATCCTAGAGAGTCCACAAACTTTTACCAACTACGTTAGCCAACCAATGGGTGCCACATGGCAGCCCTTGTCTGGGCCACGTGGCATCTCACCATACGTCATGAGATCTACCACTTGTTATCATGTGATTGGACCACGTCTACTACCCATTAAACAAGCTTACCCAGTCACTATCAACCACCTGTACCCGCCACGTAAGCACCATGTGTCGTACAGATTGTACAGACCTGCCACGTCATTCGTACGGATGTGCCATGTGTCGAACAAAAAATTGTTTGCTTGTCTACCGGTAAGTCTTCCCAGTCAGGAACCAACCTGTCAGCACACCTGCTATTTCATCTGTACGGGCGTGCCACGTGTCACCATTGTAGTGGTGACACATGTCACCCCCAAAATGGTCCACTTGTCCTATCCACATCAACATCCTGTACGGTTAGTTGCCACATTAGTCGTACGGACCCTGTCACCTCATCGCCAACTGGGCCTGCCATGCCAACTGTATGGCCGTACGATCTGTACAATCAGTTTCCATGTGGCACTATATGGACTGTATAGTCATCATTTTTTTGTCTATTTGGCAAAATGAATAGATCACCATATCTGGAGCATACAACATTTGTTTGAGCCCATTCAAGTTGCGTTGGGTTTGTATCGATGAGGCCTACGTACATGTCCATTTTGAATCCATTCTGAGAACTTTGATTTTTAGGCCTTTCTAAGCCCCATCAAGCTCCTGGATCCAATTATGGATCACACCTCCCCACTAAGGACCTTTTGGTCCCCAAAAAGGTTATTGACCAGTCATTAAGCTCAGGGTAGGTCACCCGGCTTGTTCCCTGTCTTTGAACTCTGTCCTATGCACCTGTCTCATCAAGATCAACTGTAATACAATCATGACAACTGACAACATATTGTTAGCCATTTGTACCATGTCACATCTTATCGAAGCCACTATCATCCATGTAGACAACATTACTAATGATAGCATAAAAAATATGACTGTAAATGAGCTGATATGTTTGTAATATTTGCACGACATTAACTTATCTTGAAGAAAACTGTGATTGATTTTCCATTCTACAATCATCTCATGTTCTTGCTTAAGATCAATTACTTGATTTGAAACAATTATAGGTGTGTTTCTTGCTTGAGCCACCTTTCTTAATTGCTCCATTGTTTGAAGAGTTTTATTTCCCTTTACATCATGAGCATGAACCACATATTCTTGACCTGCTTTGGTTAAATGATATTGATTCTTTACACTGTAGAATATTGTTTTACGATCATACAAGTATGGATTTCCTAAGACCATTCCACATTCACTTAGTGGCACCACATCACATGTTACCTCGTTTACAAACTTAGATGAAATTGCAAATTTTAATGTGCACTGCTTTGGTATGTGAAATTGATGTTTGTTGCTTATCCATTTAAGTGTGTAGGGCTTATGATGTATCTGTGTTTTTAATCCCAATTGCTTAACCAATTCCCCTGAAATTAAATTAGATTGAGATCCACTATCTATCAATGTGTCAACCTTAGTGTGCCTCATGATGACACTTATGTGAAACAAGTTACTTCTACAGTCAAATCCTTCACCAATTTTACTTGTCATACCAACCAATGAGACTTTAGATTCATCACTTAAATATGATCCTAAGTCTGTGGGTTGTGTTGTTGCCACAACTATTTTCCTCCCTTTCTTTTCCTTGAACCACTTTGGTCTCTTCGTGGGAGGCAATTGCCAACAACGGTCCTCATCATGTCCCTCTTTCTTGCAATGCTTGCAAGAGAGATTCTCTTCCTTTCTCGTCATTGCATTTGCCTTCTTTCCATGCCACTTCCTTTTGTCCTCTTTCCTTGAAGACGATTCCCCTGATACACCAACCCATGTTTTCCCTGCTTCAATGTATGTCGCTTGAACATAAACCTCATCAATATTAGTAGGTCCAAACATGAATACAATATTTCGAATGTGTGCAGGTAAACCTCTTATATACTTCATAAGAGTTTCTTGGGTATGTAAAGGAATATCTAACATCAATGCCATTTTACGAAAGCCATCTGTGTATTCTTGCACTATTTGTCCTTTTCTTAGTTTTAAAGCTTTCCATTCAATTAACACTTTCTCTTTATAACCCAAAGGATAGAATTTCTTTCTAAGTGCATAAATGAAAGTTTGCCATGATGGAAATACATTACCCACTTGTTGCGTGCCATTTCGAAACTTACTTTGCCACCATATGAGTGTTGTGCTTGCGAGTCTCAATGATGCCAACTTGATCTGAGTTGCCTCATCCTTGATTTGTTGCACACTGCAATAAACCTCCATATATTTGACCCAATTATCAAGTCTCTCCACATTAACTTCACCATCATACATGGGTAATTTGAATTTAACATCAAGTTTTAATAAAGGCATTTTATTCTTGTGTTTATGAGCATGTTTCTTTGCGGTGCTTTTAAAACTTGAACTTGAAGAAGATGGAGATGAAGGAGGAATTTGAGGAGGATCCTCTCCTTCTTCACTTTTTCCCTTTGAAGCTTCACCCAGATTCAGTCTCTTTCGTTCCAAGTAATCCTCATACAAAACCTTCATCATCTCCGACATAGCAAAGAAAGTTTTTCGAAACTCTTTCTCATCCTGAGAAAGTCCCTCTTCCGATGCCATCTTCTCACTGTAAGAAGTTCTCTTTCTCAATCCAATCAATGGATTCTCTTCAAGAAGCTTGCCTTCACCATGATGTAGCTCTTCCCTGGTTAACATGCAAAACTCAAATCCAAACGTCCACGCTGCTCTGATACCACTTGATCCGAAAAAGATATTTTATACAACAATGGTTGAGTTATTATGCATGTGTTTATTAACCATTGAGGAAGCTGAAAGAAAGAGGAAGAATTATAGAAGAAACATCACAACCATATACACATATGCAGATCTGAAATAAAGCATAAACAACAACAAACCATAAACAACAATGTGATACCGGAGTTCGACAATCTTGCCTACGTCTCTAGGCCTTTATCTCAGTGGGTTAGGCTTTCTTATTTATGTTCAAAGCTTTAAAAGTACATCTCTGCAGTGCCAAAAGGTTACAAAAATGATCTGGTCTTGTTCTACGAGATCTCTAAAACCCAACAAAAGAAATGACACTGAAATCAGATGACCAGAGCTCCCAGAAATGGCCCACAAAGGTGCGCTCCTCAACAACTTCCCTACATAAAAATTTATTTCGCTTGACAAATCTTCAGCATAAACCTGCTCTAAATCCCCTCCCCATGGCCTCAAGAAGCCCTAGTTTATATAGATATGAAGTTGGTAACCATCTCCCAAATTCCCCCCAAGATCTGGCCTTAAAAATGGCCTAATATCCCCCCAAAAAGACCAAAATTTCCAAAAATAAGGCTAAAATCCATAAAAAAGTCATATGGTATAGTTGAAAAACCACTTTTGCTAATATATTGGGGCGCAATCCCTTTTACGCTAGCCCCTGGTCGTATGGGAGGTGGCCATGTGGCCAGGCGCTAACACCTAGTGCGCTATCTCCCTGGATCTCAACTCCTGGTCTCGTGCTGTTGGGCCATGTGGCCACACCCCACGCACTTAAGTAGTTGAAGCCCCCCAACGAATAATCCATAGGTTACGCCCCTGTTCGGCGGGCTAGCCCGACCGACCGGGGCTAACCCTAAACCCTTCGCGCTAGCAACCAGAACAGAGTCCCGGGTCACATGTAGCAACCAGAACAGAGTCCCGTGACCATAGCTTAACCATAATCCATGCGCGCCAAACATTAATGCACCGGTCACATTGGAATGGTCCTGTGGTATAAGTTTACACCGAGGGATGGAGCTAGGCCCCAGCCCCAACTCCGCCCAAAAATATACCATATGTGACTTTAAATATAAGTGGAGCCAATATATGGTTAAGCACCACCCTCCGGCGGGCTGTCTAGCCCGACTTTGCCAAACCCTTCGCCCGGACATAGGTCATGGGGTTGAATCCTGGAGAGTCCACAAACTTTTACCAACTGCGTTAGCCAACCAGTGGGTGCCATGTTTGGGCCATGTGGAACCTCACCATACACCATGATATCTACCACTTTTCAGCATGCGATTGGACCACGTCTGCTACCCAGTCAACAAGCTTTCCCAGTCAATGTCTGCCACTTGTACCTGCCACATAAGCACTACGTGTCATACAGATTGTACGGACTTGCCACGTCATATGTACAAACTTGCCACGTGTTGAACAACAATTCATCCACTTGTCTATCGATAAGTCTACCCAGTCAGCAACCAACCACATCAGCACACCTGCCACGTCATTTGTACGGGCGTGCCACGTGTCACGCTCGCAGTGGTGACACATGTCACCCCCAGATTGGTCCACTTGTCCTGTCCACATCAACATCCTGTACGGTTAGTTGCCATGTCAGCTATACGGACCCCGCCACATCATTTCCAACTGTTCCTGCCATGTCAGTTGTACGATCGTACAACCTGTACAGTCAGCTGCCATTTGGCACTGTACGTACTGTACAAGCATCATTTTTTTGCATGTTTGGAAAAAAAACAGATTGCCATATCTGGAGCATACGACGTCCGTTTGAGCCCGTTCAAGTTGCATTGGGTTTGTATCAACGAGGCCTATGCACATGTCCATTTTTATGCCATTCTGAGACTTTTATTTTTAGGCCTTTCTGAGCCCCATCGAGCTCCTGGATCGAATTTTGGATCAGGAACACACTTATATAGATGTTTGATTGTTATCAAAAGCGAAAATCCATGGTTGAACCAAAACAAATCTGAAGTGTGTCACCAACAAAATAATTTATCTCATTAATTGGATCTTTGAAAAGGGTATGTTAGATTACAAGTATTGGAAATTTTGGGTTATATCTTTTAGAAATTTGGCATCATTGTGGTACCCATGGTTATCGGAAAATTGTCTACAATTTGTTGAGCTTATCTCTAAATTTCATATTTCAAGTAAAGGCCCTAGACTTCTATTGATAGAGATAACTAGTTCTTCCAGTGTGTCGTCATTTGTTGAGGCCACAACAACCCCCCTTTACTTTCATGTGTTAAAGCAAAAGGAAAGGCCCCCCCTACTAAAATTCCATCCCTAATGCCTAATCCTCTAGTGCTTGAGCCTAATGTTAATTCTTGTTTACCTCGAGGGAGTTGGGTGGTTTGATCTTGATGTCTGTGTTAATTCTATTGATGTCTATTTGGTTATTACTTATATGGATGATGTGTACATTGTGATCTTGGATGTGAATGCATTGCATTCTATTAGTTTGAATGAATGTGATTAAAGGACAACTAATTCCCCACTAAATCTTTAATACTTTGCACATTATTTACACGACAAAGATCATATATGTTATTGGGCCAAATAACTGCAACAAGATATATTAATCCTTCTCTTCACCTTAAATTCTCAACCCAGGGATCGTCCAAGCTTATAAGGTGTTGTGCACTATGTATGTGAATTATAGAAGTCTAATATGATCTACAAATTCTAATAAAATTGTGGAAAGGCAAATAAACAACTTTGATAGCTCATTCTAATTTACTTCTCATGAGGGTAAATTATTTTCACTACCATCTCTTCTAATAATATGCTAGAAGACATATAAAGGTCTAGGGTCACTACCTATTTGATGAAAAATTAATCAAATGAGAAGGTTTCCTTGAATCAATGATTGTTGTGCTTCTACTAGATTAATCAAGCCTTACAACATTAGTCCACCATACAACATCTTTATAATATCCACATAATAACATCGATCATTATAATTCAAAGAAGAAAAAACATTTAACGAGATACATGAATTGAAAATACTGCTAGAAAGAAATACATCAAATAGAAATAATGCTAGAAATGAAAGTAACATAAACAAATACTATGTTATATAGAAGTTTGTCTAATTTAAAAAAAAAAATCCAAAGACAAAAATGAAAATAAAGGAGGGTTCCTATATCCTTTCCTTGATTGGGCCTGAATCAAGGAAATCCCTCATACCCTTAAGATCACTCAAGGACTCAAAACTTCATAAACTCTACTTTCTCTTTTTCAAAAAATGTCATGGAAACACGAGAACAAAAATTTACCTCTCTAATATAGTTCAAACCAGCTCTTAACAACAACAAGGAAATGAAATGGTACATTGACTACTCTATCATCCATGCTTCTATTTATACTTGAAAAGAGTCCCACTAGCCCACTTATTCAAGTCCTTTATTTGTGGGAGTTATCCCCCGATTGCATATTTTTTCTGCATGTTGATTTAATGGGATTGTTTTCCCTCCTTTGCCAATTTGAATCCCAAGATCATGAAGGAGGTCAAATTATCTAGGGAATTTATTGTCACCTTCAACTATTGGTAGTCCTAAGAGTTATGAGGGAATAAAGTCCATTGAATTTCTCATCTATTCAACCGATTGTTTTGTGGTAAAAGTTTTTAGGAGGTTCAAGTCGCACGAGGGTCGAATTCCTTCATCAAGACCGTACTAATTTCCCACTTGTAAACCACATTAGCTCAAGAATGAAAATCACATAATTAACATAAAAAACACTTAATACCAACCATGTATTGCATCCTACTTGAGATTAAGTAGTTTATATTTGACTCGAAAAGCATAAGTTAGAGTCTACGAGGAAAAATGTATAAAAATTAAGGCACGAGATGGGAAATACAAATGATAAGCTAAGGGCCCATCGTCACCCTCAATTGGATGGTTGCATGCCCTTATGCAACAAAAAGACAATTCCTAAAAATTGATGTCTCACTTGATCTGTCTTCTTCATATGGATGTTGCTCCCTACATGATTTTATAAACTCATATGCCACTACCTGAGTGATGGAATCCCTCTTGTGATACCCTCCCTCTTGCTCTCTCTCGTTCCATCTCTTATTATATCCCTTAATATCCACTTCTCTCATGGGTTTCCATGATGGAGTGGGATGAAGGAGGAGAGGATACATGAATCTTAATCTAATCAATCCAAGCTTCATCTTTCTAAGGGTTTATATATATAACTGTAATATAAAAGGGAAGATTTTAAACTATATGGTGAATGTGGTTATGCATTTCCATGCGCGAGAGTAAGCTCTTCCCACCTACTTTGGTAGAGTTGTAAGATATTTCTTTTGATCTCTTCATCATAGTTTGATATTGAACTATTTCTCATTTTTGCTTTTCTTCTAGGGTTGGGATCAACTTTACATCTATGGTTAACTAGGCATGGTTCCTCAATACTTTTTCAATCTTAGTTGTCTCAATCTTGATCCATAGACTACTGCTAAGTTCTCCATCCCTATATTTTTGGTCCTCTATAGCTTTTCTTTCCTCATGTTGAACCCATGAGTAAAAATCTCCAAGTTGAACATCTCCTATGCATGGATTGGGAAACCACATGTAAGGGTGAGGAGTGGCATAGCCATGGAGCTATACCTCACACGTTTGATTCCTTTCCCTTCCATTACATTGATGATAGACCTCAGTAAAGTCCTTTTGGAGGTAGTTGGGAATCTTGGTCAGCTGAAACCTGTGCCATTATTATCTAAGATACATTGTATATGTTCTTACTAGGGGCTTTTAGGAGATAATCTCTTATGCAATCTTATCTACCTTAGTGACAGATGTTTCCAATACAATAATCCTCTCAACTATGTTTTCAACCTCTTCTCTTTTCCTCTCCAACTCCGCTCTTAAGGTTAAATTTTCATCTTCTAGATGCTTTGTGGTATATAAGTGTTGCATCTCGAGATTCTATCTTTTTCCTATAGTTAATAAATTATTTGTTCATGATAGAGTAAGAAGGGTGATGTATATATGTTATTTGTTTCCTTCCTTGATTCTACAATTGTTCCCCATTTAAGTGCATTTTCCCTTGTTTCTTCTAGTTTGGATATGAGGTCTTGTGTACCAATTTCGTCCATTCCTCCTGGGGAAACCTCTTGGATTGTTGGAAGGACAAATATCTTCTATACTATCTGTAGGAGGATTAGGTGGAAGAGATGTTATTTTTCTTGCCACTTGAGATCTTATTATGGCCCTCTATTCATTTCCTCGATTCTTCTTATATGTTAACGACCTTCTTTTTTTAAGGGTGAGAGGGCTTGGTTTGGGCATTCCCATCTCTATTAGAGAAGTTTGGCAATGTCTCTGTACAAATATTTTGCACTTGTGGGAACTTCTTTGCTTGCCTCCTTTGTCTTTTTGTGAATCCTCCTCTTCTTATTGTGGTTGGTATATGTTCTATCCAATATTGTCTTCTTTTTCCTAGACTCCTCGATGGGGTTTGTTTGTTGATTTATAACAACTTCATTTTGAAAAGCTATGAAATATTCATGACTAACTGCCAAGAATCTATCTTGTGGAAGTTAAAATTGCTGCCTATTCAAAGCATCACATACAAGTAATTTTACTAGCCCGTGGTGAGATAGATCTTGAGTTTTTCCTTCTTGGAACTTTGCACTCATTTCTCTAAGAGATTGAAGAAACAAGTGCGGGACACTCAATTTCTCTTCAGGATTTTGATGTGAATAGTATCTCAGTTGATACAAAAACTTGGAATGGTAGGAATATATCAAGTTGTATCTCCCTCCATAAGTGATGTATTTGATAAGGTGGAGAGCCATCTCATCCCAAGGTATTGGCAAGCTATCTCTCTTGACTCCTTGTTTAGTTTCTTCCATGGTTTCATAATCCAACATCAATTCTTATTTGGCATCAAGGGTTGGTTGTCTCTCCTCTTTATCCTAGGGAAAGGAAATGGGAAACCTTGTCACTCTTACCGAGGTTGGTTCATCCACCTGTGTCTCCAATTGCCTTATTGTAGTTAGATACTATTAGTTTTCCCCTTTACATTATGCTTTTGAAATTTTTGGGCAAACTCCATGGTGATGTCATCACCAAAGCATTATAATATATGAAAATACTTGATCTAATTAAACTTCTAAAATACCTCAACCACTTCAAGATTGTCATATAGCTTAGAAGTATTAGTGGGATCCCTTTTATTTAATCATGCCCCCATTTATGTTTATGATGAACAATGTCCCTATAGTGACACTGTGACAATTTTTGTTGTTGTTTGAATTCACTTGAATGAAATGAAATTATTTTGCAGCTTTTGATACCATATGTTATCATCTATTATGTTTTGTTAAGTATAATCTCTCATCTCTTATTTTCTCCATTTCAATATTTTTTTTATAAGTTATAAATCCTAATCATTAGTTTGATTAAGGGTTCAAAATCTTATTAAGGGGGTCAAATTAGTATTATGCTGATATTAAGGGGGTCAAATTAGTATTATTAAGGGGGTCAAATTAGTTTTATAAAAGGGGATAGGATTAATTATGCACATGTTTGTAAGACTGTCCTATGACATCATTTAAAATTTTAAATCCTTTCATCAAAGGTCATACGTCATGTCATAGCTTTTGTCTCATCATCACTAAGTTAGATAACGACTTTCAAGTCATTTTCATTCCAAATATGCCAAAGGACAAGTTTATGCAGGGCGCTACAAGAACTTCCACCTGTCCCTGTTTCATCATCATGCATATGGTTGGAGTGAATTTGAGGACGTGGATCATCCTACCTGGCTGAATTAAAGTCTCAAGGCGATTATCAAGTACCTAACCATATCACAACATGCAAAGATGGCAATACTTTTAGTTGTTTGTACCTGTTACCCAGGATGTCATGCGGAGGGGTTTTTTCAAAAGACAATTTTATCTGTTTTCTATAAGATTCAAATTGCAGCTGGTAAATTTAGACTTCCTCCTTATAGCCAACAAATCCCGATTATATCTCTACATAGCAGACAAATTCCACTCCTATAGCAAGGAATCTAGTCTTCTTGTCATGACAACGGGATAGGTAAAGGTGGACACGTGAACAAAAAAGAGCCAGAAGGACCCGAGATCATGGAGGCATATGATGATAGTAGACATATCTTTGACCAGGCTGGCTGGTATATGTTTTGCACCAAATTAGATGGCCATCATTATGGTGTAGCTCATGCATTTGCTGAAGGTTTTGATGGACAAAGGGTTAGGATTGCTAATTTGATTATGCAGTTCACAGAGGATTCAATAGCATCAACTTGTAATCTCCCTATTAAGGGTGAAAAGTGGTTCAAAAACAAGTTAATTACAGGAGGGGATATCAATCAATTCTTGAAACCAGAGCACAAATATCCCAATTGGGCCAAGGGTATTCCTAGGGACTGGATAGTTGATGAGTGGATGGAATATTTGTTGATGCTCAAACGTTTTATCACATGTGAAGGATGTTATTCTATTGTTTTCATTTTTCACTTACGATTCCTCCTTCATTTGATAGGAATCAAAAGGATGAACCTGCCATATTACTTCTTGAGAGATTTGAATAAAATAGCCATGAAAGTTCAAGCAAATCCCAAAACCCCACCACATGGTATCTATCATCAAGGGTTAATCAAAGTACTGATTAAAGTAGAGCTGGAGAAACGACAGAGGACATGGGATCAATTCTTGATCCATTCAAGTTTTAAAGTAGCATTTCATTCTCATGCCCAAAAATCAACTTATAAAGCTATTGAACCAACTCAAGGAGCATCTTCAAGCATAGATCCACTTGTTGCTTCAAGAAAGAATAAAAGGAAGATCAGGCTGAAGACTTCAGATGAACGAGATGAAGACACCCCAACCAGTTTGCAACCAGGTGAAGGATCTTCTCATGCGCTGGGTGGAGGTAGGCATCCTTTCCCTCATGCACATAAAATTTATATAAGAAAGAGTAAGAGGTTAGCAAAACATGTGATCTCAGATGAAGTTCAAGAACCTAAAACAATAGAGACACCTGCAAACTCTATACAAGCTGAAGAACTCGTTCCAAAGATAGTTCCTCCTAGTTCTAGTTCTTCTGATGATGATGTGGATAGATATAAAATCCTGGTAAGAAAAAGGAGTACTAGGCCACACAACAAATTCAAATTCAAATCCAAATCCTTGTACAAACCTACCATTAAAGATAAGGCCATTATAATTGATGAAGAGCCTACACACCTTAATGCAAAGCCATCAACGAGTAAGAAGGTTTCTAAAATCAAAACTGAGAAGAAGAAACCAAAGAAGAAGGAGGATCTAACAACAAACAGAAAGGCTCCTACAGGGAAAGACAATCTGTCTGCCAGAAAATAGAGTAAACATAGCAGGAAGGGCCCAAAGCCTTTGACCAGATCTGAAGATGATAGGCCAAGGAGGATGACAACTTGTTTTGAAACGAAGCAAGCTAGAGGTAATAATTTGGATCTGTTAGCTGAGGCAACTAAATCCATTTTCCAGGGAGAAGTCTTAATTTGAGGTCTTGAGTGTTTATGCAAAAAACCCATTTTTGACTTATGATGGTGAAAGCTTGATAAAAGTTGTTTTGATCTCATGAGCTTGAGGTATTATCTTCCTTGAAGTAATGATTGGTTGTAAGATGGGAAAGGAAAGCATGAATGATATTAATATCAGGTTTTAAAAGAGCACTACAAGAAGTTATCGCAACACTCTTCACATGAAAAATAGTGGTGCTACAGGAACACCTGTAGTAGCCGATTTTGCAAAAGAATGCACAGAATTGCAAATTTGGTGATAGAAATAGCAGAGGACGAGGGTAAAATTTTGAGGAACCTCAATAAAGAATACTTTATCATTTTAAAGATGATTTACAACCTCTTTTGGTGGATGACAATACATGTCAATCAACTATTATTGTCAAGTGTTGCAAATAGTCAGATCACAAAGTATCAAATGGATGATAAAGGATCAGGCAGATCTCATGAAAGATGCATCGTACCATCCAGTTGTATTCAAGTCAACAAAAGGACCTATCTCTATGCAAATTTTTGCCTATATTAAAGGATCTTAGTTGTAACTATTTTCATTTATATGTATCACTAGATATAGGAAAAATTCACCCTCAGGGCATGTAGGAGTTAGTTTTGAGATATCCCTAGATATCATATTGATCTTAAATGAATGGAACTGATGTAAAAACTCTATATATTTGATGAAGTAAAGGAAAAAAGGGTTGAATCCCTGTTTTTGGCTTGATATTGCATATTTAAAGATTGTTTTGATCTATCTTGCCTATGTAAAGACTTCAACTACTAATGAAATTGATGGTTAGTCTGTAATCCTTCTATGTTTATCATCTTCATGTTTTCTTCTGAAACACTTTGTTGATGTTATATGAGCTTATGACAAATTCTTTTTGTGTTGAGAAGGCTGCTTTAACGGGTTTTTAGTAATCTTTGCCACATTGGTGTTTTTCTCCTCAAATCTTATTTAGAATGAATTCTATATAAAAGTTTTTTTCCTTTGTTGCATAAAGACATTAAAGACAAGTTTTGTTATTGGTGTATTTATCAGTTTTTGTTTTTCCCCTTCTCTCAATCACATCACTTAAATCCTAAATATCTAGCCATCAATTTTGTTTACCTGACTTGCTACACTTAGCTAAGTGATCTCAACATATCATTTCATTATTCCCTTTCAAATCAAGCAAGGATTTATCCATCTTAAAACCCCTATTGAATATTTTGAAACAAGGTGTGTTAGGCTTAACTAAATAGCAGTCTTGAGTTGACTTCTAGCGCTAACATCTTTTGGTGTTGTTGTCAGGGAGTGAAATGATGAGATTTTCCCTGGGTAGAACGACAAAAGTTTATAGATCTAGTAGTAGATGGTGAAACTATAACTAGGCACAGTTGATTGCAATACCTTTTCACCCGGTGACTCCACATAAGACACTCTGGCTCCAAAGAGAATATGGACTAGAGCCCATCCATAATCTCTAGATGTGCCTATTGTTTCATACCCTGAGAAGATCCTAAAACATTGTAAAGCTCTTAAAAAATTAGTGTCTAAGAAACTATTTCTCTTACCTCCTTCTGAAGAATCCACCTCAGGGAAAGAGGAATTTGTTGAACCATAATCATTTTACACACCCTATCTTGAGAGTTGACATAAATTTGAGGAAAATCTTGAATTCCCTGAAGGAACAGAGTACATTCCCTTCGAAAAGATCCCAATCCTTGAATAAATTCAAGAAGGGAAACCGAATATCATCTTACAAGTTAATATCCATGCTGCTGAAAAACTTGTTGAATAAATTGTCTAGTCTTCTCCAAAGATTCAATTGGTGAACATCCCTAAGCCCTTATCACCACAATCACCACATATAAATCAACCTTTAGGAGGTCAAACAATGGATGGTGCAACACCACCCAATCTAATGGATGCTATGAGGGTTGCAAGATATGCACCTTTAGTATTGCCAAATAATCTCCATCCTCTCCCAGGAAATGATTACATAAATTACCTTCCAAGGTTTGACAATGAAGGGGAAACAACTGCAGAGGAGCATTTAACTGCTTTTTATTCCTTTGCTGACAATTTTCAAGTGGATTATGATGATGTATGGATGAGGATTTTTGTTCAAAGTTTAGATGGAGAAGTGAGGAAGTGGTTCAGGAACCTAAGAGCTAACTCTATTACTATAATCACGGACCTTGATGTTACCTTCTTGAGAAAGTGGGGAGACAAGAAAGATGATTTGTATTACATGACATAACTCAAAAATCTTTGAAGAAAGAATGGTGAGTCTATCTCTGAATTCTCTTAGAGATTTAATCAGATGTACCAGAAGATACAAAATGATATCATGCCAGCTAAAAGGCTAGCAAAGGTCACTTATGCTAATGCCTTTGATGCTGATTTTTGTTTGCTACAAAGGGAAAGAAGATCAACCACTCTGGATGATATGCAAGATTCAACTCTTGAAGTTGAATCCAACATTATAGCATTAGAACATCTCAAGAAGAGATCATATAAGGGAAATAAAAAAAGAAGAATATAAGTCTTCTTAATCAAATACCAAAAACCAGAAGATTTCCTTGGAGGAGATGGCAAGAAAAATGGAGGAAATGTCATTTCAGTTGTCTAAACTCAGATTGGAAAAACATAAATGGAATATACCTCAGGAAGGAAATCAAAATGCAAATTAGTATATATGACCTTATAACTCTCAGATCATGCAGAGGGACAAGACAAATAATGATGATAAGAAAATCCAAACACCTCTGTAGATTAATTATATTGAGGAAAATCAAGACACTGAAGAGGTAGATGAAGATTTGGATATTAATTTGTTTGGAGATGAGATTGCTCTCAGTCACCTAACACAGAATGAATATGAATATTCATTGAATGCACAGGCTGGGGAAAGTCCAGATAATATGCTTTGTAACACATATCAACAGGGGTACAATCTTAGATCCAAATCAACACCTGCCAAATCTATTCCTCAAAAAGACAAATTTGCTCCCACTAAACCTGCTCCTTAAAAATATAAACCTACTGCCCCAACAATACAAATAGGCAACAAAAATCTTGAAATAAAGCAAGTACAACCAACTTTGAAAGTATCATTCCCGGAAGCAGACAAATTCCCATCTCCTTTCAGTCTAGAACATGAGATAAGTAAGATCAACATTCCTATTCCTTTCACTGAATTGGTTAAAACTAATTCTTATAGGAGTCAGATTTTGAAATGGTTACAACCTTTTTCTGTCATAGATCTTGTTTCTGATGTGATAAATCTCCAAGATGAAAAACCCACTATTGTCTTAGGCCAATTGTAGAAGAGAGGGATGACTCCACTCCACCTTTTTATGTCTCATTAAATATTCATGACAAAATCCTTCATAACTGCCTGTTAGACTCCAGAGCCTCCCATAATCTTATGCCAAAGGTTGTCATGGAAGAATTGGGGTTAGAAATCACTAAAGCATACCATGATCTCTTTTCTTTTGATTCCAAAAAAGTTAAATGCTTGGGGGTTATCAAAGACCTTGTTATTTCATTATCTCAAATCCCAGCCAAAATTTTAGTCATGGATATAGTTGTAGCTGATATCCCTCCTAGGTTTGGTATGTTCTTGTTCAGATCTTGGTGTAAGAAGCTTGGGGGATCTCTTCCAATGGATCTCTCTTATGCCACTATACAAGTTTTTGGAGGATAATTTAGGAGACTCTATCGTGAAGATCAATTGACTTATATTATTAGTGGTAGTGATCATTCTATAAATCATCCTATCTATGCAGTTGATGTGGACTTGGGATCCTCTATTTTTCATATTGATAATGTTGTACAACAGTGTTTTCCTTTAACAAAACCAGCTGCTACTCCATAGTCTGTTGAGAATCAAAATCTACTATGGAAATTACACTTTGATGGAGCCTCATCTAGAGAAGGCGCAGTGGCATGTGTAGTGCTGATTTCTCCTGAACATGAAGTCATTACCCTGTCTTACAAGTTAGAATTTGATACAACAAATAACATTACAGAGTAGGAGGCATTGTTGTTGGGTCTCATGGCAGCTAAAGAAATGAAAATTCAGCATTTGAAGGTGCATGGGGATTCTGAAATTATTGTACAACATGTTAGAGATGTATATCAGACAAAGAACATTCGGTTAAAAGACTACATAAATGAGATACGGGACATCATTGAAGCCTTTTTTCTGTCTTTCAACATTGTATATATTCCAAGCAGTTAGAATGAGAAGGATGATTCACTGTCTGTCGCAGGAAGTACTTTTAAACCTCCTTTGCCCCCAAAGTTGAAATATGAAGTAGAGGTTAGGTACAAGCCTTGTATTCTAGACGATGTCAAGCATTGTAGAGTATTTGAGGAATATTCTGAAATCAAAAGCTTCATTGAAGCTATAGATGATTTTTCTTCAATTCATATTGATCAAGATGAGGACAATCATAATTTAAATTTTTATAATATGATTGTTGGGCATAAGATCTTGCAATTGCCCACTAATCATATCCCAAAAGGTCTGGTACCTCTTGAAAGAATTTTCAATCATAATGATGTTCCTGTGAAGCTTCCTGATCTAGAAAAAGAAGCAGAGGTGATTGATTGCAATCTTGGGACTACTGCAAATCCCAAGCATGTTAAATTATCAAAATTCATGTCAGCAAAATACCGAGCTAAATATGAAGAATTGTTGAAGGAGTTCATTGTTGTTTTCGCATGGAAATATGAATATCTTAGGACCTTTTATGAAACTATCATTCGACACAAGATACCTTTGAAAGAGAATGCAAAACCTTTCAAGCATAAATTAAGGCAAATTAATCCTCTTTTCTTACCTATTATGGAGAAGGAATTCAAGAAAAATTTAGATGCCAAGATCATTGTACCCTTGAGGTATTATGACTGGATAAGAAATATGGTACCGGTAAGAAAAAAAAATGGTGAAATTAGACTTTGTGTCGATTTCAGGAATTTGAACAGGTGTTCTCGGAAAGACAACTATGCATTTCCCAAAATGGAAAATATATTGCAGAGGGTGGTAGGATCTAGCATGTTGTCTAGGATTGATGGTTTCTCTGGATACAATTAAGTAGATGTTAATCCAGATGATATGGAGAAGATCGCTTTTACAACACCTTTGGGTACTTTTATGTACACCCGAATGCCTTTTGGTTTAATGAATGCCGGGGCCACTTTTCAGCGAGCCATGGATATCGCTTTCGTGGGAGAGAAGGATAAGTTTGTTACCATCTATTTGGATGAGATTACTGTATTCTCTAACTATGATGAGGAGCATCTATGTCATTTGAGACATGTATTTATGAAGTGCAGAAGGTATAGTCTTTCTTTAAATCTAAAAATGTCTCATTTTGCTTTAGAGCAAGGGAAATTGCTAGGTCATATTGTTTGCGCCGATGGAGTTAAAATAGATCCCGCTAGAGTGATAGCTATTCAAAATCTTTCTATCCCTATAACTAAGAAGGAAATCAAGTCTTTCCTTGGGAAGATAAACTTTCTCAGAAGGTTTATTCCCAACTTTGTTGAATTGATCAAACACATAACTGACATGTTGAAGAAAGGTAGTGAGATAAAATGGAGAACTGAAGCTAAAGCTTCTTTCCAGTCTATTAAGCAGGCTATTTCAGATGCCCCTGTTTTGATTAGCCCAGATTTTGAAAAAGAGTTCCTGATTTTTTCTTTTGCATCTCAAGATACTTTAGCAACTGCCCTTCTACAGAGAAATTCTGAGGGTTTTGAACAACCCATTGCCTTTTTCAACAGGGCACTTCGGGATGCTGAGTTAAAATACGATATCATGGAGAAGCATGCTTTTGCTTTGGTCAAAGCACTAAAGTATTTTAGAGTTTATGTGCTACATTCCAAAGTCATTGCATATGTACCATCCAATACTATTAAAGATATCTTGACTCATCTAGACAATGATGGAAAGAGAAATAAATGGATAGCTAAGCTACTTGAATATGACATGGAGATCAAGCCTACCAATCTAGCCAAATGGTAGGGGTTATCTAAGCTGCTAGCTGATTCCAAATGCAGAGCTATGGAAGTTGATTACATTTGTAACAATTCAGGAAATTTACATCCTCAAACCAATAGATCTCAAGTTAATGAAAAGATTGTTGAATCAGAATGGTACAAATATATCCTTTATTTTCTGCAGAATTTCCAAGCTCCTCCAGGAATGGATAAGTCTAAAGTAATATTCCTGAAACTAAAATTTGTTAAGTATTGTGTGAATAATCAAACTTTGTTTTGGAAGGATCCTTCTGGATTTTTTTTGAGATGTCTTGATGAAGAAGAAGCACAGAGTGTCATGTCAGAATTTCATGAAGGAGTGTGTGGGGGACATCACTTTTGGAACTCCACTGCATATAAGATACTCAGGGTTGGGTATTATTGTCCTAGTCTATTTTCTGATTTCTGTGCAAAGGTTAGAGCATGTGAGAAATGCCAAAGGTTTGCGGGTAAAAAAAAACTTAAGTCTTTACCTCTCAAGCCTATAAAATTGTCTGCACCTTTCCAACAATGGACTTTGGATTTCATAGGTGAAATTCATCCTTCATCTAGTGGCCATCACAGATGGATTCTGATAGCTACAGATTACTTTACGAAGTGGATTAAAGTTGTACCTAAAAGGAGGGAAACTGATATGGTAATCATAAGTTTCCTTGAAGAGAATATTTGATCTAGGTTTTGTTGTCCAGAAGTGATCATCACAGATAACGCTGCAACTTTCAATTCCACTAACATGGTAAAATTCTGTGAAGACTATGGCATCAAGCTTAGGTATTATACTGCTTATTACCCATAGGGTAATGGCCTAGCATAATCATCGAATAAAAGTATGGTCAAGATCATTAAGAAACTTCTGGAAGATAATAAGAGGGCTTGGGATTCAAAGTTGAAATATGCTTTGTGGGCTCACCGTGTTAGCACAAATAGAGCAATTGGAACTTCACCGTTTCAGTTAGTATATGAAATGGAAACAATATTTCCAGTACAACTTGCTTTTCTAGTTGTAAAATTTCTGCAGGAAATCGAACCCGAACCTAATGATGCTATCAGAAGGATTTGTCAAATTGTAGAATTGCAACAAGCAAGAGAGAAACTTCTTGAGAAGGGAGGAAATATTAAAAAATACTTCATAGCATCAATACTTTGTTAGTTCAACAATCATTTAATTTATTTTCAAGGGAGGAAATATCACATGCTTGTTACCTGTTTATCCTCTGGTCTAATGTTGAGATTTCTACATCCTCTGCCCTTTTCCTTTATCCTCTAAAACTATATCCTTTGTTTTGTGGCTAATCCTTAGCCAACAATTGTTGAAAAGCCTATGTGCTTCTGAAAATAAGTTAACGAGAAAGAAACTATCGGTACCAAGCTCCTCGTTCTCTAAGAAGGAGTTTAATAGAGGAAATTGTGATAGTCACACTCTTTCTGGGAAAGCACAATTTAGATTCTTTTATATCAGGACTTCACATCATATCTCTTTACCTTCAAGAATGAGTTGAGTAAAATGTGGGTTATGGCTATGGGGAAACTTGTAGAAATTCAAAATTTGGTTGATACGATGACAAGCAATAAGCATGTCATAACATGATGACAACACACCTTGTCTTCTTTGGTTGTCTTTGATTAAAGTTAATTTAACTCAAAAAGGCATAAAAACCCACTTCCATGTAATAATCCCCTTAATTAACTTTAGGAACCCCTTTTTTTAAAGTTAATCTCACTTAACTAAGTCATAAACCCTTTTTTTTAATGAATTTTCTCTCCTATTTTCAATTTAAAAAAAGCAAAAACATGAGAGAAATCCCATTTTTGCCTATAAAAGTAGGAAAGGTGTCCCCACATTTGATATTCTCATTCATTTTCCCACTCATCTTTGCTATCTTTCTCTCCATTTCCTCACTGGGGATTTTTTCCCTAGCTTTTGTTTCTCTATTATGGAAACCCTAGTTTCTTGAAGAGCACATGCTTGTTGTAGCCATCTACAGCTAGAGGAGAGAGAATATACAACCACACACTTAGGGAAATCAAAGAAACTTCCCAAGGAGAGGCCACCAGAAGATCAACACCTTCAAGGGTTCTCCACATGTGTTATTGTACAACTATTCCATTTGGGTAATGAATGATTTATTTATTCTTTGATTTACTTGTTCTTGTCTATCTCTTTGTTGCATTTCTTACATTTTCTGAAGAATAACATGAATATTATATTAGATTTGTTCATGGACAACTAGGGTTTTTAGTCTTCTAACTCTTCTATCTGTGATCTTGAAGCAACCACAAGGTTTGCAAATTTCTAACCCTTGTTGTAGTTTTGCACCAACAGAATGGCGACTCCATTGGGGATCTAATCCAATCTCAAGATCTCTGGTTGTGGGTGTGTGGTAAATGGTTGTTGTATCATTTTTTTTTGTTTTTTATGAGTTTCTTAGGGATTTCTGACCTCTTGTAGCTTTTTGTGTTGTGTTTACAGGTAACAGGACCCATAAACCACTCAAGAATCCCACAGAGCCAAGCTCACAAGTGTTGAAGACCCCCTAGAGACCAACACAATTGCTGGGGTCAATAGGTGCGTTGATAAATGCATCAACAAGGGTCAATTCCTATGTTGGTCAACAAGGTACCTTTTTGCGCACTTTCTGAGGTAACTTTCTCCAGGGATTTAAAACTTTGTTTTTTCGAGTTTTTATCACTTTTGTGTCACTGTTATGGTGTTATTTAGTTCATGTAGATGGTTAATTAGCTTTCTGTTTGTAGGTTTGGATTAAAACCCTTCAAAATATAAAGGATTAAGGAACAAAACCCCCTAGGGTTTCAATACCTTTCCTTCATGAGATTTTTTTAGGGTTTGGATCTCTGTTTTTCTTTACTAGTAGGTTGTAGCTTTGCATTTCAATGGTTGATCACTCCTGTAGGTTTCTTTTCTTGCATTTCATTTCATTTTAATGAGAAAAATCAAAAGAAAAAGAGGCATATAGGTTAGAGCACATAGATAGTTGCATGGCATTTTTTTTT
>ML785384.1:370802-384002 GCA_009831015.1 Picea engelmannii
TCCTTTCTTCCCACAATTCCAACACTCTATCTTTCCAAATCTGGATTTGGATCTGCCCTTCCTAGAATTCCCACGATTCCCTGAGCCCTTTCCTCTATCCTTTTGTCTTCCCCTGTTCTCCATGTTCAACGCATTACCTGATGTCTCACCTGTGATTTTCCGTCTCATTTTCTCACTAAGGATAACACCAACAACATCATCAAATTTTAAAGTATTTGAACCAGAGACATAGTTACTTACAGCCATGACCAAGCCATTCCAGCTTTCTGGCAATGAGCACAATATTAGAAGAGCCCTAACCTCATCATCAAAGTCCACTTTTACAGAACTTAGTTGATTAGTAACCGTATTAAATTCATTTAAATGATCTGCAACAGATCCACCTTCTGACATCTTCATATTAAATAATCTCTTCATTAGAAATACCTTATTGGACGTCGAGGGTTTTTCATACAATTTGGCCAACACGTCCATCAAACTCTTCGTTGTCTTTTCTTTCGAGATATTGAAAGCCACCGATGCTGCCAGGCTCAACCGTATCGTTCCTAGAGCTTTTTTGTCAAGAATCTCCCATTCTTCGTCCTTCATTGCCGCCGGCTTCTTTGCTACTCCGCTCAATGGTAGGAATAGATTCTTTTGATATAAATAATCTTCCATCTGCATCTTCCATAACTGGTAGTTTTGGCCGTTAAATTTCTCGACCCTAAACTTTCCATCTTCCGACATTGCTCCCACTCGAACCAGGAACCCTCTTTTCCTGCGAGTTACCTTACGCTCTGATACCAGTTATTAGAAAAATAGGACCGCAGAGCAATAAAATAAAACAAATGCGGAAACAAAACACATAAGATACACAATACAAGAGAGACACAGATTTACGTGGTTCACCCAGTGTGGGCTACGTCCACTAGAGAAATTGCCAGGTCCTTTCTTTATTATTATCCAACAAAATGAAGGGATACCACCTACAACAAAACCTGTTGTAACTTCCTCTTCTTTCTCTCACAGTCTCCTCTCTCAGAATACAATACTCGCCAACATACATAGCCACAATACATTTCCCTCATAAAAGAGGGTTGCCTTCTAGGGAAAAAAACCCTAACATAATCTCCATCGTTAGATCTGCGACCTTATAATGAACGGTCCAGATTTACAATGAAATTACAATATACTTTTACAAGGCAATTTTTGCTTCGAGAGCTTCGCCCCCGAACCCCTGCTGGGGGCCTGCTTGCCCCCAGACCCCCCCAGCCGGGGGGATAGCCCCTCCGGACCCCGCAGAGGGGGTACTCCCCCTCAGCACTCCCCCGCGTGGAAGAGTGTACATACTTCTAGGGTGTAAATACTTCATGGGGTATAAACACGACTGAAAGTAAAATACCTCTAAATCAGGAAGATAATCAGGCTCCACAACCAACAAATACCATTTCTTTTCAAGCAATTTATTTTCAACATCTTAATTTTGTTCACATCAAAAGAACACAAATATTGGGTATGTGTTATATTGTTTGCACGAGGGTGGTGAAATCCCCTCGTACGGGGGTTCGGGGGCAACGGCCCGAAGATTTTTTTTCCCTCGGGAAACGTGTCACTTTTTTGCCTTGTTTTTCGTGTTGCCTTGATTTTCGTGTCCATTGTTGGGTGATTTTTCGGCACATGGTTTTTTTCCGATGGTTTTCTATTTCTGGTTAAGGAATTAGGGTTTTTGACTAATCCAGGTCATTGGGTTAGGGTTTTTGATGCCGCTAGCTCCTATATATATATTGTTTTGTAAACAATATATCACTATGAATGAATATATAATATGTTGGTTTTCCCGGTTTGGGTTTCTAGGGGAAAAATATATGTCTAATGTTTGTATTTTCCATTGTATCTTTTCCGTTCTTTTACTAAAAATCTGTTTGCAGTAAATATTGTACAAGGTTAAAAACTACATTTGGTATCAGAGCATTGTTGGCTTTAGGGGGACGCCTTTGTGGTCAAGGGTTTGGCTCGGGATTCTGATAAGCCTTGTTACAGTGGGAGATCTGTGGTATTGATTTTTCAGGTAAAAAGAAATGGCGAGCAATTCGAAAATGGAGATCGAGAAGTTTAATGGGCAAAGTTTTTAGATGTGGAAGCTCAAGATGGAAGATCTGTTGGTGGACAAAGATCAATGGATCGTGGTAGATCCAGGTACCACACCTATATGAACTTCAACAGATGAATGGAAAACGTTGGATCGGAAGGCGAAGAGCACAATTCGACTGTGTCTCTCGGATTCAGTATTACTAAATGTGTTAGATGAAGCTACAACCAAGGATTTATGGGATAAGTTGGGGAAGTTGTATCAGTCTAAGTCCCTAGTAAATAAACTATTCCTGAGAAAGAAGCTGTATAACCTAAGGATGAGATATGGAGACTCGGTGGAAGAGCATTTGAACTCCTTCAATACTGTGGTAAGTCAATTAGTATCTGTTGAGATTAAAATTTTAGATGAAGATAAGAGTATCGGTTTACTGTGCTCTTTACCAAACTCGTGGGATAGTCTGGTTGTGGCCATAGGTAGTAATACAACTACCTTGAAGTTTGATGAAGTGGTCTCATCCTTGTTGTCGGAGGAGATGGGACAGAAGAATATGGAAGGACAGAGCACAGACGCATTATTTGCAAGAGGACGCTCCCAGAAAAGAAATAGATCTAAGTTCTCAAGTGGGAAATCTAAGTCTAAAGGTAGATCTAAATCTCCCGAAAATTTTGTAAATGTATGTTGGAGATGTGGAAAAGAAGGGCATTACAAGAAGCAGTGTAGATCCAATGTTGAGAAAAAGAAGGGATCTGAAGAATCTTCTTCTACATAAGAAAAGACATCCAAGGAAGAAGGAGGGGATGTGTACACTGCTTCTTTAAGCACACACACAGATCATGAGGCATGGTTGGTTGACTCAGGTGCATCCTTTCATATGACTCCCCACAGGCAATGGTTCTATGAATATGAAAGGCATGATGGAGGTAATGTTTTCCTAGGTGATGACTCAACAACCAAAATCATATGTCGAGGAAAAGTCAAGTTGAGGCTCATAGATGGAAGGATTAGAACACCACCTAGAGTTCTACACATCCCAGGATTGGCCAAAAATTTGATTTATGTAAGAAAAATGGACGATGCAGGGGTAAAAACAATATTTGAAAAGAAAACCTTGAGGATGGTTCGAGGAGCAATGGTGTTGTTGAAGGGAGTTCAGTTTGGAACTCTGTATAAGCTGTAAGGAAGCACTATTAGTGATGGGTGTAATAGTTCCATTGTTCCTAATATTGGAGTTGAAGAAGAAATAACCTCTACAGTCTTTGGAGAAAAGGTTATGTTGTGGCATCAAAGACTGGGGAATATCAGAGAGAAGGGTCTTCGACTACTACACGATAAAGGTATGGTTGAAGGTATGTCTAACTACTCTTTGGATTTTGATTTCTGTGAACATTGTGCATATGGGAAGCAGAATCGGGTAAGATTCCCCTCTGGTGCATCGAGGGCAGAAGGAATTTTACAACTAGTTCACAGTGATGTTTTTGGACCTGTATCGGTCCCATCATTGAGAAAATATGTGTATTATGTCTCATTTATAGATGAATTCTCGAGGAATACTTGGATATACTTCTCGAGGACATGTCTCGTGTTCCATATGCGAGTGCAATTGGCAGTTTGATGTATGCAATGGTCTGTACTAGACCGGACATTGCACATGCAGTGGGAGTTTTGAGCTATGGATCCATGGGCATTGTTACCTTGGATTGTTGACTATGTAACCCTGTAACCCCCTATATGCAAAGAAAACAACAAGTGGGAGAATATTGGGTATGTGTTATATTCTTTGCACAAGTAGTAGTGTCTGCATTGCGCCGGGCGCACAGGGGGTGCAGGAGGGAGAAATCCCCCTGCGCGGGGGTGCGGGGGCAGCGTCGTCGATAATTTATTTTGCCTCGAGAAGCGTGTCACATTTTGCCTCGTTTTTCATGTTGCCTCGATTTTCGTGTCCATTGTTGGGCATTTTTTTGACACATGGTTTTTTGCCGATGGTTTTCTATTTCTGGTTAAGGAATTAGGGTTTTTGACTAATCCATGTCATTAGGTTAGGGTTTTGGATGCTGCTAGATCCTATATGTATATTGTATTGTAAACAATGTATCACTATGAATGGATATAGAATATGTTGGTTTTCCCAATTTGGGTTTCCATGGGAAAAATCTCTGTGTAATGTTTGTATTTGTGGTTGTATCTTTTTTGTTCTTTTACTTAAAATCTGTTTGCAGTAAGTATGGTACAAGGTTAAAATCTACAATAAAAGCACACCCTAATATATATGCTTGGTTCATGACACCAAGCTTAGCCTTAAAATACGTCAACTAATTTAACACACATTTAAGCCCCCCTTGGGCACTAAAAACAAATTTGTAGTTAAGTTAGGGCCCTGGGGATATGAATCAAAATAATTCCCCTTTGTCATTTACATTTGAGACATAGAAGTTGACTTTTTAGGGAGCCCAAATCCTTTCTATTGGACATAGTCCCAACTTGTTCAATAACATGTGCGCTCTTTCATAGTTGATAATGCTAAGGTCTAGAGTGGAGGTGTGATTGAGACTCCTTTCTCTTTCACTATTGAAGATCCATATATCGTTTGATTTTATCATGAACGCAAGGCAACTTGTTACATGTGTCCATGAAGAGGTAGCTCGATGACCAATCTTAGGTATCTTTACCTAGGTGGCTCTCACAGGAGGGATGGCACTTGAGATATATTTCAACAGGCCTTTGGGACCTCTCACTACCCACTGCATTGTATTTATAACTATCTCTGACACCTTCACTCAACTATACAAGGGACCTCATCTCCCCCTGTTGTTAGTTGTTTGGAAGGCCCCCATCCATAGTCTAGGTTTTGTTTGAGTGCTTTTAGTTGATGTTATACGATAGAGTATTTTTATTTTTATAGGACATAACTACTTTGATTAACCCTTCTTCACATTTCAGATACACTTGAAACCACTTATGCACCACCTAATCACATTATGTGTGTGTTTGATTAATAGTTGTTTAATTCATCTCTTCTTTTCTTTAGCCTTTTCATTGATTTCTTCCTTTGAGAGATACTTACCTCAAGACACCATAGCTCCCCATAGGAGACAGTCTCATAGGCTACAAGGCCTTCGACCCAAGTTCCCCATTAGACACACTGTCCTCTCTGCTCGATGAAACTGGGTCCGCCACCCTAACCCACCCTTGGGTTCTAGCTCATATGATTCGTAACCACCCTCTCCATTAAGGGGTATTATTACATCCAATTTTGGGACCACATCCCCCCTATCAGGTCCTTCATCCCCATCTAACCCAAGTTCCACCATGGATGGAGCTAGGTTAGGACCCAACACTAATCAAACCTCTATGCCTTTCATGGATGATTTAAATCTCCTTGATTTGAACAAGTTGATTAATTATTCCATCCTCTATGATCCTTGTAATACCCCTAGGCCGAACCCAATTTTAAATATAAATACAAATGTACTTAAGCTGGTGAGCCATTTGATATCATTTTTGTATGCACCTTCCATGGTATAGTGCGCACATGTATTGCACACTAAAATGATGAAGTGTGCACATTCCAGGATACCGCGCGCAACAAACTTAAGTGCGTGCGATTTTGAGGTCAGGGAGCCTTTATGTATATGTTGTATTTTATAGGCTAGTGAGCCAGTTATTATAAGCTATGAGGCTAATGTGTGAATTAGGCTAGAGAGCCCAGAAGCTAAAGGCCAGTGAGCCTATTTTTGTATATTTCTTATCATTAATATAAAATACATCGCTGCGTGTAGACAAACCACGATAAAAGAGTATGGGGGACTAAACTCCACTAGTTAGGGAAAGTGGGGGGCTAAAAGTTAAGGAAAAGGGCTAACCTAGGGAGCTTAAGCCAAAAATGAATATTATATTAATATTCCTTAAAGTATAAAGTTTGGATAATTATTTTATCCTAAGTTCTAAGGATGGGGACAAGTGGGCAAAAGTAGCTCCCAACATGAAAAGTGTTAAGTTGGGAATATGCATACATATAGTTTGGACTCAGTTCATTTTTCCATTCATTCATTCATTGCAGGATCATTCACTCACAGATTGAGTTGTCCTTCGTACCTCCCTGTACCTGTATCCGTACCCATACTTGTATCTGTACCTGGTTATCTTGGGAGTTGGACTGAAGAAATGGGTTGTTAGGCCTGTGGGATACTGAAGAGGTGGGTTGTTATGCCCGTGAGCAATTTCTCTCTAGGTGAGAGAATTGTTGGGAATTGATTCCCAAAGGTGATAAAATGAAACTATAGGGCTCTAAGACTTCCAGTCTGACCTGTTGCTGAAGCTCTAGAAGGGAAGTGGGGTAGTCGATGGACTATTGAGCAGAGAAGGGGCACACTTTCTAGGGTGGGACATGCATGTGGGGAATGAGGGACTGTAGGCCATTAGTTTGAGTTGGCACATGTGACAGAGTCTTTCCTATTGTCTGAGATACGTCATCCTGGTTAGGAATCCCTTTACCCGGGTGGAGTTTAGTCCCAGCTCAAGGGTGACCCACTGCTGAGAGTGATGAGCAGTGTGGTCTAAGGCTGGGAGGTTCGTGGAAGGTCTGCATGCAGTTGGTGATATTCTTACCAAGATAAGTGTCAATTGTGAGTTAAATTACATGGTGCATTATTATTTATGTGTTTATTTTTATGGGTTTTTCTTATGTGTGGTTTATACCAGTCTTTATATTTATGGGTATTGCTTTTCTATGATGCGTGTATACGTTTACTGTTATTTCCATACGAATCTATGCATTTATCGAATGTATTTGTCTGTTTTGAGTTTTATGTATAAAGTTCCGCAAGAGTTTTTGTGTGTATATGTTTAATTTGCATACAGTTCGAAATTTGTTATGTGGCATAGCCCAGTTGGATGTTGGGGATGTTACAATATGGTATCAAAGCGTTTTCTAGAGTAGCATGGCCCGATCTAGGTGGTCGGGGATGTTACAACATGGTATTAGAGCTCCAATTTTCAACACTGAGCTTGGATGGGCCAAGCAAGTTGAGTTGAAGTGAAATTCCACAGAGAATTGATTTCAAAGTGTCCAAATTTAGGGTTACAGAGCGTCCATGGTAAAATTTAGAAACAACGATGTGGAATTGGGCAAAATCCCCAATTTCTGTTATTAAATTCATGGGAAAATTGAGAAATTTGGTTGAGTAGTGAGATATTCCTAATTTAATATATGTTCTATCAAATTCAGGCCTGAAATTGGTCGAATTTGAAGTTACAGAGAAGCCATGACAGATGGAGCGAGATTAGTTGATTAAAATTCTCAATTCGTGAATTGAGTTTGGGAAAAATTCGTTCCAGAAATGTCAACCAACAACGATTTGTTGTTGCAGAGGTTGAATTGTTGTTATCAGGTTGATATTGAACAAATTTCATAGTTGCAGAATGTCTATGGTGAAAATTGGGAAAACGTTTGGCAAAAGCCCCAATTTTTGCAATGGAATTCACGTGGAATTGATGCGCATAAAAATGAATGTGTGCCAATGTGCACACTAAAAATGCATGATGCACAGTCAAAATCTTGTGATATGTGGAAAAATATTGGCGCGTCGGTGCGTGTGCTAAAATTTGGCACTGCGCGGTGCAGAGTGGCATTGCACAAAAAAATATTGGCGTGCGGGTGCGCATGCTAAAATCTGGAGTTGCGCGATGCAGAGTGGCAATGCGTGGAAAAATATTGGCATGCAGGTGCGCGTGCTAAAATTTGGTGTTGTGCGGTGCAGAATGGCACTGCATGGACAAATATTGGCGTGCGGGTGCGCGCTAAAATTTGGCGTTGTGTGGTGCTGAGTGGCATTGCGGGGAAAAATATTGGTGTGTGGGTGTGCGCATTAAAAATTTGGCGTTGTGCGGTGCAGAGTGGCATTGAATAGAAAATATTGGCGCACAAGTGTGCGCACTTAAAATTTGGCACTGTGCAGTGCATAGTCGTAATGAGCGAAAAATATTGGCGCGCGGGTGTGCGCACTTAATTTTGGCGTTGCGCTATGCAGAGTGGTAATGCGCGGAAAATTTTGGCGCGCGGGTGTGAGCACTAAATTTAGTATTGTGCAGTGCAGATTGAGTGGCACATGCGTAATACTGGCGCGCACAGTGTGCACACGCATAATAATGGCGCGTGTGGTGTGCGCAGTATTGACAGAGTGCAGAGGAATTTTGTTGGTGCGCTCGCAATGTGGGTATATGTTGTTGCGCGACAGTTTAGTTAATGGTGCGCGCGAGTACTGGTGCACGGTGGGGGACTGCTAAAATTTCGCATGGTGCACCGTGTAGAGTAAAATGTGCATGGAATATTAGCGCATGACACAAAAATTATGCGCAACAGGTATTAGTGCACGAACCAAAATTGTGCGTGGTGGATATTGGTGCACGACACAAAAGTAGTGAGCATCGGTTATTGGCGCGACAGAGAAGTGATCCACATTGGTTATAGGTGTGCGGAGCATGCGCTACCTTATGGTGTTGCCGAGGATGCTAAATATGGGTGTACATGTTCAAATGTGTGTGCACGAAGTCGTTTGGATGGTGTACAACAACAAAAAACCAGTGAATTTCTGCGTCATTTTATACTGTTTAAAGGTCATCTTTTTGCAACACGTTTTTGAGGCTGTAAACAACATTTTTAGCTACTCAAGAACCCCAAGAACATAATTTACCAAGGTAGACTTTGTATCTATAGCTCAAATAAAAGATCCTGGAGAGAGCTTTCTAATGGTGTAAACCGTTCGTCAAACGAAGCTTTTATGAGGAAGTTACAGGACAAATAGTGGAGGGTAAATTTTAAGACCCAACTAACTTCGAAGGGACATAACTTTCTGCTCCGGAATTAGATTGAGGCGCAAGAGAAGTCTATGGAAATATATTGAACCATAGGAGATATTCCTAGAGGCGAATTAAATTTTTGGGCATGTTAAAAATGTTTAAGATGACAAAGAAGGTACCTATGGCGTTCCAGATCAAAAACACTAATTCGTCTAGAACTTCAATAGGCTGTAACTAGTAGCCCAAAAACTAGAAAGAGGTGAAACTTGGATAGACTGTCCAAAATATGTATATGAAGAAACCCAATTGAGATCCTACTAAAAATCCAATGGATCAGGTGCAAAAATGCATAATTACAACGCATAATTGCACTAAGTTGAGGAGTGAACATAAAAATCAATGGACAATTTTCAAATAACCATAAATTTCTGCTCAAGAATCAGAATTGAGCATGGAAGCAGGCGTTGGAAAGGTCTTGGACAATAGAATATAAATATTAACCCAAAAAATTGATCTGGGCATTCAATTTTCAGGAAATAAGAAGAAATAATTCTGATGCATTATTGAACCAGAATGGTTCATATTTTCATGAAATTATTGAAACAGTTAGCCTAACAAAGTTCTGTTGGCTGCACATTTTGTAGAGTTAACAACAACTATATCAGATAAGGATCAACACAGAGTGAAAAGGAATGGAATATTCACAGAGGGCTTACATCCAGAAAGATGAGATCAGAGGGATGGATGTCCATATGGGCATTAAAGGAACAAACTCCAATGGACATGGAGAAGGAATGGATGAAAATATGAATATGGTAGAGACCATTAAAATTTGTAGAAGGATGTACAAATACATAAAGTTGATAATGAAAGGCTTATGAAAGCCAAGGAGCAGTAGGAGGACTTCAAAATGAAGTTAATGCAGAGCTTGAACTGAATAGAAAAAAAATTGGATATGGAGAGTGGCTCAAGCAAATCAGTAACTCATAGGTCTCCTGATGAGAAAAGAAGAACAAGAAGTGTTAGCAGAAAACACCATCACTCCCTGAGGCAATACAATAAGAGAGCACACAATAGCTCAAGTCCATCCCCTATCACGAAGCATAAGAGTTCTGGGGTGGATGAGCTACGAGGAGAAATGACCAAAATCAAACCTCCTACATTTGATGGTGAGCACAATAAGGATTAAGATGCAGAGACATGGTTGTTGGGCATGAGAAAGTCTTTTCAATTGCATAATTATGATTCTCATGCAGAAGGAAGAATTGCCATCTATCAACTCAAGGGAAAGGCATCCATGTGGTGGGATCAACTTGTGCAAGTGCAACACATTAAAGAGAAAAATGTTACTTCAAACTTGGAAGGAATTCAAGAAGTATTTTGAAAAAAAATATTTGACTAAGAGATACTATGACAAGAAAATGAAAGAGTTCTTTGAACTCAAGCTTGGGAGTGTGACCATAGATGAATATGAAAGAAGGTTTTTAGAACTGTTGAAGTATGTTTCTTTCATCAAGGATGAGACAATTAAGATTCAAAGGTATTTGAGTGGATTTCCATCATTCATCAGTGACAAAATACAATATGATGATCCCAAAAAATTGGAGGAGACCATAAGGCAAGGTAAATGCCTATATGATAAAAAAAAATCAAGGCCAACTTTCCAAAAAGCTTGGGAAGGCAAGAAGAAATTCAAGATGGATTAGAGGAAGAAGGGGACTAAGCCACCATTGTTTAGAAATAGTACTCAGGGACAACCAACTTCTAGGGAACCCAAAATGAATGAGACATGGGGTCAAAGGGCAAGGCAACCACCTATTCAATGTTGGGGTTGTAAAGGAGATCATATGTTTAAATATTTTCCTCACAAAGGTGAAAAAGTGAGGATTGTTCACAATGTACAGCAAGTTGAAAAAGTGGAAGACATGGGTAGAAGTATACAAAGGATCTATGCAGCACTGGACAACAAGAAAGCAGAGTATCAGTCACATATGATTGAAGTGGAAGGTATGATCAACAACCAAACCATTGCTATTTTAATTGATTCAAGAGCTAGTCATAGTTATATAGATCCTAATATGGTGGGAACATTGCATTTTCCAAGAAGCAAGCATGAAAAATCTTGGTTGGTGCAGCTGGCTACCGGAGCCAAAAGAAAAGTTAATGAGATGATTGTCTCATGGACATGAATGGACTGAACACCATGGCAGATTTGAACATCATGCCTTTAGGTTCCTATGACTGTCTAATTGGGATGGATTGGTTGGACCAACATCATGCTATCCTAGACTGTCATAACAAGGCATTTACTTGCTTGGATGAGGAAGGGAACCTAAGGACAGTGCAAGGAATTCCCAGGGAAATAACCATCAGAGAAATTTCAGTATTGCAGCGGAAGAAATGTTACAGAAAAGGGTGTCAAATATTTGCAGCACATATGGAAGAGACACCTAAAGATAAGGTGTCAAATATTGAACATTCTGCAGTCCTAAAAGAGTTTAAAGATGTGTTTAAGGAAATACCAAGATTACCCCCTAAAAGAGACATTGATTTCTCCATAAATTTGATGCCTGGAGCAACTCCAATATCCAAGACTCCTTACAGGATGAGTACACTAGAATTGAAGGAATTGCAAATGCAACTTGAAGAGATTCTGAAGAAGGGGTATATACTCCCAAGTGTGTCACCTTAGGGTGCCCCAGTTGTATTTATGAAGAAAAATGATGGAACATTGAAACTTTACATTGACTTTAGGCAGTTGAAAAAGGCAACTGTGAAGACTAAGTATCCTTAGCCAAGGATCGATGAACTCTTTGATCAGATGAAAGATGCAAAAATATTCTCCAAGATTGATCTTAGGTCCGGCTATCATCAAGTAAGAATTAAAGAACAAGACATCAGGGAGACTGCTTTCAAAACAAGGTATGGTCATTATCATTTCACAATGGTGCCATTTGGGTTATCAAATGCACCAACTGTCTTCATGTGTTTAATGAATGGTATTTTCAGAGAATACTTAGATAAGTTTGTCACTGTATTTTTAGATGACATTCTTATATATTCTAAGTCAAAGGAAGAGCATGAACAACACTTGAGGATGGTATTACAAGTATTAAGGGAGCATCAATTGTATGCCAAATTGAGCAAGTGCTCATTTTATCAGAAGCAAATTCATTATTTGGGACATATCATTTCAGAGGAAGGGATAGGAGTGGATCCTGAGAATATATAAGCCATTAGAGGATGGTCATCTCCCAAGAATGTGACAGAGGTCAGATCATTCATGGGACTTACAGGCTACTATATGATATTTATTGAAGGATTCTCAAAGATTTCACACTCAATCACTTCCTTGCAAAAGAAGGGTGTGAAGTTTTAGTGGACATTGGATTGTGAAAAGGGTTTCCAACACTTGAAACAATTATTAACTAGTGCTCCAATTTTAAGGATTGTAGATCCAAATGAAGACCTCATTGTATGCACAAATGCATGTAAATAAGGACTTGGTGGAGTTCTCAGTCAAAATGGGTTTGTTGTATGTTATGGATCAAATAAGTTGAAGGAGCATGAAAGGCACTATGCCACTCATGATTTGGAGTTGGAAACCATAGTGCATGCCTCGAGGAACTGGAGGCACTACCTCATGGGGAAAAGGTTTGAGCCGAGGACAAACCATAATGGTCTGAAATATTTATTTGGTCACCCAACTCTAAATTCTAGGCAAAGTAGATGGTTATAATTTCTCAGTGAATATGACTTTGATATAAAGAAGATCAAGTTGAAAGAGAACAAAGTGGTTGATGCACTCAGGAGAAGAGTGCATGAGTTGCATGCTATAACCATTAGCATGTACCAATCAGATTTGAAAGACAAAATCATAGAGGCTGCAAAATCAGATTTGCAGTACAAGGAATTAGTGGCAAAATTACAGCAAGGTATTTTGCAGCAGAAAATTGAAGACTATAAGCTAGAAGATGATGAAATTCTCATGTACAGGGGCATAATTTATGTACCAAATTCCCAGGAATTGAAAACTCTGATATTGAGAGAAATGCATAATGTACCTTATGTTGGGCACCCAGGTTATCAAAAAACTATTGTTGCTGTCAAGAGCCAATATTATTGGCCAAGAATGAAGAAAGAAGTTGCTGATTTTATTTCCAAATGTTTGGAGTGTCAAAAGGTAAAGGCTGAGCATAGACACCCAGCTGGTTTGCTACAACCATTACCCATTCTTGAGTGGAAATGGGAAGTTGTAACAATGGATTTCATCACTAAAATTCCCAGAACAAACAAGCAACATGATTCTATCATGGTAGTGGTGGATAAGCTTA
>ML785384.1:415419-427533 GCA_009831015.1 Picea engelmannii
GACAAGTCTGGACTTGGATACAATTAGACAGAAAAGGGATCAAGCTCCAAAACAACATAGCAAGAAACAAATCCAAAAATCTATGCAGAAACAATCAAAGGGGATAGGAAGATGTACAAGGAAGATTACAGGGACACTCCTCCATCGAGAAGATTCATATTTCATAATCAACAACAGACAGATAGGTCTCAAGAAGAAGAAGGATTCATAAGAGCACCTTCTTTCAGAAGATCTTCAAATCCCAGGTATCAAACTATATTTTTTTGTTTATGTTATGCATGTAATAATTTTGGACATAAAACTGTGAATTGCAGAGCTAACAAAAAGAACAACAAAAACTTTGAGAGTCATACACAAAGGGGTTACTCAATAAGACCTAGTGAAACACAAGAAGTTACAATAGGTTTGAATCTTTGAGCACTGAAGTGGAATTTTACAAATGTAACAATTTTGGACACGTGGCCAAAAATTGCAGATTGACAGTCCCTCCTAAAGAACCTCAATAGAATAACAACAATCACAAACAAGAACCTCAGAAAACGACATGGATAAGAAAGCAAGATCAATATAGCAATGAACAATGCACAGTCGCTCTACAAGCTAAGAAGAAGAAACACAGTTGGTATGTTGACAATGGGTGTTCAAAACACATGACAGGTGATAGAGACAAATTTCTTACATTGCGAAGGGAAAGAAATGGACTAGTCTCCTTCGGAAATGATAATTCAGCCAAAATCATTGGAGAAGGCACAGTCTGAATTGGGAACAATAATAAAAAGGCACAAAATGTTCTACTGGTAGAATATATGAAACATAATCTTCTAAGTGTGAGTCAAATGTGTGACCAAGGTCATAAAGTTACTTTCGATTCACAAAAATGTGAGATAAGAAGAGAAGGCTCGGGGAAATTGGTCGGTACAACTGCAAGAACTTCAATCAACATATATGTGTTAAGTGAAATTGGAAATGAAAAGTGTTGTCTAGGAAAGGAAGATGAAAGTTGGCTATGGCACAGAAGAATGGGTCACATGCATTTTGATAACCTTGTCAAAGTTAGCAAAAGAGAACCAGTCAGAGAAATGCCCTAGATCACGACACCAACCAACACTTTATGCAAGCATTGTCAACAACGAAAGCAAACAAAGACCAGGTTAAAATCAAAGGAATATTCAACAACAAGACCACTGGAAATTGTGCATACTGATCTAGTTGGACCAACGACAACAAAGGGCTTAAAAGGTGAGAGATAATTTATGTTATTAGTTTATGATTATACAAGAATGTCTGCAGCTTGCTTTCTCAAGAACAAGTCAGAAGCTTTTAAAAACTTCAAGATATACAAGGAAATGGTTGAAAATGAGATGGATTCAAGAATCAAATGCTTGAGATCTGATAATGGAGGAGAGTTCACTTCAAAGGAATTTATAGACTACTGTAGCAGTCATGGAATAAAAAGGAAATTCTCTGTTGCCAGGACACCTCAACAGAATGGAGTTGTTGAAAGAAAGAACATGACAGTACAGGAAATGACTCGAACAATGCTAATGAATTCCAAATTGACAGATATATTTTGGACACAGGAAGTGCATATAACAGTTTCCACGTAAAACACTGGTGTATTGTGTATGTGTGTGATTGTTCATTTCTTATTGCTCATTATTGGATAATAATTCTACATTGATATAACACTTGGATTATTTGGAGAAAAATGATTATAATTACGCTATTATTGATTCATCCCCCCTCTCAGTAATCCAACACAATGAAATGTAGTAGGTGTCAAAGGGTCTGGTATCAAAGTCTCTATTAGATATCTTGGACCTTTAAATAATCCAACAAATGCAATATGTTTGTAGTAATTGTAGGGGAACATGTAAAAGGGATATTTTTAACTAGTTGTTGGAACATGACTTGGGACTAACAAGAAGTTTTATAGAGCAAATGTCGACGACACTAAAATTAGAGAAGACCTGAAGATTGACGAAAGTTTGACAAACCAGGAGGATGAATGTGATCGTTAGATCATTCAACTAAGCCATATGTATTGTAAAAACTATGGATAGACGGTGAACGATGATGATGGATCGAGGATCGTTGGATCGGAAATGAGAGCAAGATCATATGGTTCTAATAAAAATCTTAAGACAAAAAATGCCTAAATTAATCACAAAGGGTGGATGCGAAAAAGTCTATTATGAAAATTTTAATAAACCATGTTTCAACACTATGGTTCATCGCATTTTGGCCTGCAATTAATTCAAGTGCATCTCTCAAATGAAAAAATCATGTGGATCATCCACTCAATCGTCGATTAAAACACAACCTTTGATCTGATTACGTGCTTAAGTTAAGCCTGGACCGTCCACTCAATGTTTGATTAATTCTGAACTGTTGATCTATCTCAATGCCTAGATTAGCACTGTGTGAGTTCGCTCTTGGTCACTGGCCAAAGTCATATGGTAAAATACGAAGTTGTGATGGATTAAGGAGCTAACCGAGATAACTCTTGGGTATAGGGCATGGTCACTTGGTGAATAAAAGAGGTGTTATCGAGCTAGGTTACAGAACAAGGCTTGTGCCTTGTCTTTTAGCTATTGGTCACAACACCTTGGTCCTATGAAGAAAGGGGCCATGATATTAACACCCATCTACCATGATAATACATGAACTGCACTCGAAAGTAAATTGAAGTTCGAATCCAGTTAATTCCTCAAGGTCAGGGTTTATTCAAGAACAATTACAACAATAGCAAACAAAATTTGTCACCCAACCATTCCATTGTTGCTACAAAGATTTTGGCATGTGAAAGGATAAATGCTGAAAAACTTAAAGATATTTTGAAGAGAAACCAAGGTCACCAAATTTCTTAAAAATTATAATAGAGGAAGAAATTTGTTACTAAAACAACATTAATAAAATGAAAAGGCACATTGGTTCATTTTCTCTTTTACAAAGAGACAGATAGTTTCAATAACATACACCTTTTAGAAGACTATATACACCTAAATATAGGATGAGAGAAAAGTGTCTATGTGACCCAATTCAAACGATAAAAAACATGAGCATAGTCCAAGGAAGAAAATGAAACCTGAAACATACACATGAAGTGAGGGTGGAAGGGAGGAGCAAGGGAGGATTGCAGTTCTCTACAGGTTAGATCCTGAACAACATGGAGTTGCAAGTTCCTCAAGTTGTTGCTTGAAAAACAGAGGATTTGAGTCCTCTATAGGTTGGTGCCTGATTTACGGGGAGTTTCAACTTCCTCAAGTTGGTACTTGGAAATAGGGGATTGGTGTCTCCTTGAGTGGGTTCTCAAAAGAAAGAAGTTTGGTGTCTCCTACAAGATGTTGCTTGTAAAGAGAATACAAATTTTATGATTGTTACATTTAGTTATGCATACTATACATTCTTGTTGATAAATTGTTATGGTTAATAACTTTAATAATTAAAAATTGATTAAAATTGTGAAAAAGAAGCAATATTGATTCACCCCCCCTCTCAGTATTGAACTACATTTCAACAATTGGAACCCTAAGGTTTTTGAAAGACCACAAACATGCCACAAGCTGGAATTGTGTGTGCGCCAAGAGTTTGCACCGTGTGACGCCAAGTTTCAACACCTGTGCCAACCAATGATCTACTGCGCGTGCCAACTAGTTTTGTACTGCATGCAAAGACTTGTAAAGTTTGCATGCATGCCAAATTCTAGAAGATTTTCAATGATGAAATTAACCATTTTTTTAAGAATTCCATTGGTCATGGTCAAGGTTGTGGGTGAGCTGGAAAGGTTTATATGATGGCCATGCTCCGATAGACATAAGGGGAATGCATGCAAATATGTAAGGGTTGGGTTTTTGGTTAGCTAGTAGTTCATTGTTATGTTAGGTCTACATGAGTTAGAATCTTAGTTAATAATTTTATCAGTTTGGGTTATGTTCCACTTCAATGGTTGTTCAAAATATTATGTGAATATGGGAGAGAAAGTAGATCAAAATTTGAGCATATTGCTCACCTCTTTTTGACTTTGAATGTGCTATGAGTAGGCTTTGACCTCTGTGTAGTAAAATGCATGTAAATGACATTGAGATTAATGAATGAAACACAAGGCACTTTTGTCTCTGTATCTTGTGGATTATAGTTTGAATGTATGCTTGTGAATTATTATTATACACAACACTCATATGGATGTTATGAATGAATTTGAAATGATTGCATGGTCCCGTTGGATGTCTCTTGCATTCATTGTTCCTTCATGATTTTGTTGGGTATGTGTTATATTCTTTGGATGACCAACCCATTGCATGATTCATTGCGTCGGGCAAAACGAGGGTGTCACAAGAGGGTGGAGCCCCCATAATTTTTTTGGGTGGTTTTTGTATCTGTTTTTTAGCACATGGTTTTTGCTTTTGGAGGTTTGTGGTGCATGGGAAGATTTGTGGCTTATCCCATGATTTTTTAATTTTGGTTAAGGAATTAGGGTTGTAGTCTAATCCAGGTCAATGGATTAGGGGTTTTGGATTACGTAGGATCCTATAAATATTGTATTGTAAATAATGAATTTAGAAGATGATGAATAAGAATTAGAGGTGCAACTCTAAATGAATTGTTGGTTTTCCCGGTTTGGGTTTCCAGGGTAAATATTTGTGTTTATGTGTGATTGCAAGTGTGTTGTTTTCTATTTTTTAAGAATGTGTGTGTGCATTTCCTTATTGTAAAAGGTTTAAAAATTACATCTGGTGTCATAGTTGTTATTGGCTTCAAAGGGATGCCTTTGTGGCTAGGGGTTTGGATCGGGTCTATGATAAACCTTGTTACAGTGGGAGATTTGTGGTATTGATTCTTGTGGTGAAAATAAATGGTGAGAAGTTCAAAAATAGAGATCAATAAACTTAATGGGAAAAATTTTGTGCTTTGGAAGCTCAATATGGAATATCTATTGGTAGATAGAGATCAATGGGTCATTGTGGATCCAATAACGTCAATGTAACACTGGGAAAAGTTGGATCAGAAGGCGAAGAGAAAAATCTGGTTGTGTCTCTTAGATTCAATATTATTGAATGTGTCAGGGGAAGCTACAACCAAGCAATTATGGAATAAGTTAGGGGCTTTGTATCAATCTAAGTCCCTGATAAAAAAAAAATTGTTCCCATGGAAGAAGTTGTACAACATGAGGATGAAAAATGGAGACTCGATGACAGAGCATCTGGACACCTTCAATACTATAGTAAGTCAGTTTTGCATGTTAATATTAAGATCTCTAATGAAGACAAGTGTATCAATTTATTATTCCCTTTATCAGACTTGTGGAATAGTCTAGTTGTAGCCATAGGTAGTAATGCAACTACTTTAAGTTTTGATGATGTGGTCTCATCCTCATTGTCGAAGTAGATGAGGTGAAAAAACGTGGAAATCCAGAGCATAAATGCCTTATTTGCAAGATGACACTCCCAAGAAAGAAATAAAAATAATTCATCGACTGAGAGATCTAAATCTAGGGGAAGATCTAAATTTCTCTTAAAATTTGTAAAGGTATGATGGAGATGTGGAAAAGAAGGGCATTACAAGAAATAATGTAGATCCAAAAGTGTTGAGAGAGGGAAGGGATTTCGTGATGCCTCCTCTACGGAAGAAAAAAACCTCCACGGATGAAGGAGGGGATGTGTACTCAGCTTCTTCATGCACACATGCAGATCACGAAGCATGTCTAGTCAACTAAGGTGCATCCTTTCATATGGGTTCTCACAAGGAGTGGTTTTACGAATATGAAAGGCATGATGGGGGTGATGTTTTTCTAGGAGATGACTCAACAACCAAAATCCTAGGACGATGAAAAGACAAATTAAACCTCATGGATCAGAATATCCAAGTTGAAGCTCCTTAGTGTTCTGTACATCCAAGGATTGGATCATAATTTGATTTATGTAAGCAAGATGGATGATGCAGGTGTAAAAATAATGTTTCAAAAGGAAACCTATAGGATGGTTTGAGGGGAAATGTTGTTGCTAAAGGGAGTTTTGATTGGAACTATATATAAGTTGATGGGAAGAAATTAGTGACAGGTTCAACAATTCCATTTTTCCTGAGATTGGAGTTGAAGAAGGAAAAACTCCTACAATCTCTGGAGAAAAAACTATGTTGTGGCATGAAAGACTAGGGCATATCAAAGAGAAGTGCCTTTGAGTACTACACAATAAAGGTATGGTTGAAGGTATAGCCAATTTCTCTTTAGATTTTTATTTATGTGAACTTTGTTTATATGGGAAGTAGAATCATGTAAGATTCTCCTTCGGTGGTACAAGGGCAAAGGGAATATTACAATTGTTGCACAATGATGTGTTTGGAATTGTGTCGATTCCATCACTGGGTAAATCTATGTACTATTTCTAATTTATATATGACTTCTCAAGGAATACATGCATTTATTGCTTCAGAAAGAAATCTGAATTTTTTGACAAATTTAAAGATTTTAAGGCTCTTGTGGAGAATCGGATAGAGAAGAGAATTAAGGTGCCGAGGATATATAATGGTGGAGAATTATGTAGAAATTAATTCAAAGAATTATGTAATAAGTGTGGTATAACAAGGCAGAAAACTAATCCATACACATCTCAGGAGAATAGAGTTGCAGAAAGGATGAAGACATTGAATGAAAAAGAAAAAGTCATGCTCGGTAGTGTGAGGTTAGGACAAGAATTTTGGCTAGAGGTAGTGGGTATTGCATGTTACCTAGTAAATCGATAACCCTCATCAGTGTTGGATGACAAGAATCCACACAAGGTATGGACTGGTAAGAAACCCTCTCTTATACATCTCAGGTTATTTGGTTGTGATGCCTATGTACACGTTCCAAAGGAAAATAGAAGTAAGCTAGATAAAACGCTGAAAAGTGTATCTTTATTGGATACAAAGATAGTTTGAAAGGGTATAAGCTTTGGAACCCAAAAGCTAAGATGATAGTGTATAGTGAAGATGTGGTATTTAGAGAAATAAAATATGTTGTCAAATGGGAAGTCCTAACTAGGGAGGAAGATCCAGAGAAAACAAATTTTGAATTGAAGGATAGTGAATCAGACTCTACAAAAGAACAAGAATAATAAGAAGAAGAACCTCATACCTAGTTTTAAGGAGATCGGTTTGGGAAACCTAAAAGGTATACTCCATCTAATTTTCACTTTGATTTTTCTTTGTTTATACTGAAGATGATCCTATAACTTTTAGGGAGGTAGTGGATTCAGAGGATGGAAAAGTCTGGAAAAAGGCCATGGTTAAAGGAATGACAACCTTCGACAAGAATGAGGCTTGGGATATAGTGGAGTTTAAGGTTGGAAGAAATCCCATTGGAATAAAATGAGTGTTTAAGAAGGAGTTGAATGCAGAAGGAAAAGTGGAGAAATACAAAGCTCAGTTAGTAACAAAATAATATTTTTAGGTAGAGGGAATTGAATTTGGTGAAATTTTTTCTCTTGTCGACAAGTTAACTTCTATTAGATTTCTTTATATGTTCTTGTTGCTCTTGATTTTGAAGTATAACAGATGGATTTGAAGACAACATTCCTACATGGGGATCTGGAAGAAGAAATATACTTGAAGCAACCAAAAGGATTTGTAGTGAAGGGAAATAAAGAGTTGGTATGTAGGTTGAAAAAGTCTTTGTATGGGTTAAAGCAATCACTAAGGATGTGGTATCAAAAACTTGATACTTATATATTGGGTCTTGGCTTCACAAGGAGGGAATTCGATCATCTTGTGTATTTCAAATTAGTAAGTGATCATAATATTTATTATGTATTGTATGTGGACGATATGTTGTTGATAGGAAACAACAAGGAAAGTATCCAGGATGTGAAAACTCAATTTCCCTCTAAATTTGACATGAAATATCTTGGTGTTGCAAATTTCATTTTGGGAATGGAAATTAAAAGAGATAAGGAAAACAAGAAACTCTAGTTAAATCAAAGGAAATATGTCGAGACAATATTGTAGAGGTTTAATATGGAGGAATGTACACTGGTCAGGGTTCCTATTCATGTAGGTGTGTAAATTTATCTGTAGATCAATGTCCCAACACATATGAAGAGGAAGAGAACATGCCCAGGCACAGGAAGAGAAAGAGGACATGCCCCATGTTCCGTATGCTAGTGTGGTTGGAAGTTTGATATATGCAATGGTCTGTACAAGACTGGACATTGTACATGTAGTAGGATTTTTGAGCAATTATATGTCAAAATTAGGGAAGGAACATTGGACAACATTAAAGAGAGTTTTCATGTATGTGTATGGCACTACTAGTTATTGATTGTGCTACCAAGGAAGACCAATATTGGATAAAGTGTTAGAAATACATGGGTTGATTGATGCAAACTGGGTTGGAGATCTGATTCATAGAATATCTACAAGTGGGTATGTGTCTAACCAATTTGGAGGAGCAATCAGTTGGATGAGAAAAAGACAATCTGTAGTGGAACTCTCAACTACATAAGTTGAATACATGGCAACCACTCTTGCAAGAAAGTAAGCAGTATGGTTACAAAGATTGTGTTTAGGTATTGGGTTAGTACAACAAGTTGTAAGGATAGATTGTGATAGTCGGAGTGCAATATTCTTGGCCAAGAACCCAACTTGTCATTCAAAGACAAAAAATATTGATGTTCAATATCACTTTGTGAGAGACATGATTGAAGATAATATGGTATTGCCGATGAAGGTGGACACTTTGAAGAATGTTGTAGATTCATTTACCAAGTATGTGAGCACTGAGAAGTTTTCTTGGTGTACATAAATAATGGGCATTTCTACTTGGTTTGTTGACTATGTAATCTTGTGACCCTCTATATGTAAAGAAAGCAACAAGTGGGAAAATGATGGGTATGTGTTATATTATTTGCATGAATAACTCAACATGCAATTTGTTACACTAAGCATAGTGGGTCGGAAGCCTCCATTGTACGAGGGGTTGTAGGGGGGTGGAACCCCCATTTTTTTGCGGTTTTTGCGTCTGTTACTTAACAATATTTACTACACAGTTTTCGCTTTTGGAGGTTTTGTGGTGCATGGACAAATTTGTGGTTTATCCCATGGTTTTCTAATTATGGTTAAGGAATTAGGGTTGTAGTCTAATGTATGTCAATGGATTAGAGGTTTTGGATGCTACAGGATCCCATAGATATCGTATTTTAAACAATGAAGCGAAAAGACAATGAATAAGAATTAGAGGTGTCACTCTAGACAGGTTGTTGGTTTTCCCGATTTGGGTTTCCAGGGTAAATCTCTGTGTATAAGTGTGATTGAAATTGTGTTTTTTTTTTTATATTTTTTAAGAATATGTGTGTGCATTGAATTAATGTAAAAGGCTTAAAACTTACATATTTGCATGAAGCTTATGGTCTCTATGATTCTCATGGTGCCTCGGGTGAGACCTTCTTTAGTACTTGAAGATTGAATAGGGCGGAGCCTATAGGGTATTTGTTGGTAAAGACTTTCGAACAATGGTTCTGAAACCCCAAGCCAATATTTATAGATGCCCCTTTTGACTACAACATCCTTCTAGCTCAAAGTTTCATGTATGCCATGAAGGTGATTTCCTCTTCAATTTTGCAAAAGATGATCCCCCCCGTAACAGAAACTTGTCACCATAGATCAATTGACCTATCGTGATCCTCAAACACAACTTCACCCTGACCAAGTGGTGTGTTCCTTGGGTAGAAGCCAAATAATTCCCTCTCTTTCAGACATCATCCTTGGAGTCTATAAAGATTCAAAATTACTTGGTGCGTATTACAAACATACTCCTGTGATTACCCACCATAGTTCATCTAGTGTATGTATGGTGTCATCCAATCATAGGCCAGTGGGCCCACACCCACAACTATCGATTGGTCCCTCAATTCTGACATCTTCTATTCCACCACCAAGAGCGCATCTACATCCACATTACCCCTTTGGTCAAGTCCCTTTCTTATTTCCACCTCTAGGAATAGTCAATACCCTGGTCATGGCCACATTGAACTTGCCTAACCTTACCTCAGAGATTTTGGTTTGGTATCTGGACCCCCCTTTGACTCCTCTCCCACCCTCTTTGCGAACTCCATATTTGGACTTGAATATTGTGCAGCCAATACCAATGACCCTTGTAGCCCCTTGGACACTTGCGCATACCCCACCTCAACCAATGCATATTGGGAAAGGATTTTACAAGGGGGGGAAGGAAAAAAAGAAAGGGGGCATAGACACTCCTAAACAAGCCATGACTACCCAAAACACTCCATCTAGGTCCATACCCACATGTGTCATATGCGATGTCTCTAGCCACGCTATCTTCAATTGTCCCAGGCTTCGAGAACTTAAAGAACTTTACAACATAGATGATTTAGGACATGACCCTTCCATAGCTAGAAACTCCCCCTTTCTGAGTCACCAACTAAACATGTTAAGTCTTTACAAAAAAAACACGCATGTGCTTTGTGCGATACCTATGGCCATTATTCTCATCACTGTCCTTGAATACCCTAGTATCGAGATGATTTTGAGATCTTTCGCAAGTTGTATTCTGCTTCTTAGGCCCACCAGACTCTTGTAGTAGAGGACCTCACCCTTAGGTGAGAAAGTTTTTTCTAGGTCAATAGTAAACCCATTTTTGAAATTGGCTCCCATGAAGTGAAAACCAATGAGAATTGCATGCAAATTCTATACCTTTCAACTTCCATGGGATCAAATATGTTAGAAAATTATCCATTTTCCTCTAAGGTACATCAAAGCATACCTTGTATGACTAATGCCTCTTCGGTCTCAACATATGTGGAGCTTTCATCCACTAGTCTTCAGTCTAGCTCGGTACATGTCACACATGTGAACCATACTTCTCATTCCATGGCATTGATAATGAGTTCACTACCACATCTTCCACCGCTCCATTTAATAGTGTAGACTTTGCTTCTCCTATCTTCCATTGTGGTGATGATGTTTTAGAGTCCCTTACCACTTCTGATTACCCTTGGGACGATATGGATCATTAGTTCTATTTCTTACCTCGGTACCCTCATCCCTCAAACCAATATGTTGTTGAATCCAAAGATTTTATAGATAAGCATTTGTTCACCATATCCATAGACAATTCTTGGTATGGTGGCACCTATTTATGAACCCAAAATTTGAGTCCCTCTAACTCATATGTAAATCACATATGGGTGATCCACCTTTGCCTTTCCAAAATTTCATCCACGGTGCATATGTGCATGTCCATCACATGGGGCATGCTACATGTACACATAGTTGGGGGCATCATGGCCACCTTCCCATACTTGATCATTTCCCCCCATTATCATCTGATTTTGGGGGGGTTCTCATGGTTATGTGCACGATGGATCCTATGGCCAATTTAAGAGTTTATCACTATCCAATGTATGCTTAGGACCTAATGGCATAGGTTAGAAATACTCTCCTCTCATTCAATGGGCAGTCTATCCTACCAAACTCTCCAACACAATATCTGCACATTGCATGTAGTTGATTCTCAGTACCACCTGTTTTAACATTATACTCTATGCAATTAAAAAATAGATTAGTGATGCCACACATACCATTAGGTCCCCATGCTTGACCTGGTGGTAGGGGTAACTCTCAGACCTTCCCTTAGTAGTTTATCCCATCATCCAGATTCTGATTGACGCACCATTTGGGCCATTGGAATCATATTTCTGAGCCATTTCCAAAAAAATTTGCTTTGATACTCCACCATGAAGCTATTTTTCCGTGAAGCATTAAAGCATGCTTGTTTTCTTATGAATTCCAACAAATTTGTTTCCATTACTTGAGCACCATTATGATTAGGTATTTGTTGACTTATGAGTAGGAATTCCCCATGGATAACCTCTTTTATTCATGGCTATGGGTCTCCTTCAAGCCTTAATTTCCTTGACATTTAGCATAGTTTAACTCCCTTCTGTTTGTTGCATTTTCCTGTCATTCCTGGAAATTGATTATAGGACCACCCTCACTTGGGTAGATGGACCAACCCCTTGATCCAGGTGGATATTGGTGGCCACCCACCTATTCCAATTGGCTCCTTGTGTCCAATTTTTATTCAACACGTCTTTTTGTACTTCTTTGTAATTGTGA